>WUAP02127744.1:0-14529 GCA_015163945.2 Stichodactyla helianthus | reverse complement strand
GTTAATTAGTCTGTTGTATGGTGCAGGGAGTGTCTGGCAACGGTTAAGTGGTTTTTGTTCTAAGTTTGTGTACCAGCCATTCACTCTTAAAAACCAAATGGTTGGTAACTTTTGCTCTGTTCCCTATTGTCCAACAATTCAAAAACAATCCCTAAATTGTCTAGAATCCAAGCCTCATTTACACTGCCAGGTATAATGAAAATGAGCTATTTCCAAGGAGTGGGGAGGATGGGAAGCTAGAAACATTTTGTCTGTACAACATCTTGAGGGTAAGGCAGTTTTTCATGAATGTTCCCTTGCATTGCAAAATCGATCCCTTTGTGCAGTTTAAAACAATGGAAAAAATTACACAACAAAAGTTTTTAAGTCTCAAAAGAATATTTCACTCCTTTTATCCCAGGTTATAGCAAGGAGGCTATTGCAAAACAAATGCAGAAATGTAATATTAATTGCAGTCCTTACCTGTGGGTTCAAGTTGACTAGCTTGGATCAGGTCCTTCTTTGCTTTGTCAATATCTTTCAACTTCATACGTGCTTGTCCTCTTCGATACAGGGCTTTTGCATTATCTTGTTGCAACTGGAGAACCTACATTGCAAGAGAAAGCATATAAAAATTTACTCAGGGACCCCTCATTATTTAAAAGGAAGAAAGTAAAGAAAGAAAGGATAAATTGGAAAAAAGGATTCAACAATGAAAGAAAGCAAAACAAAATAGAGAGACGAAAAAAGAATGACAAATTTTCTTCTGACGTTGTATCTATTGTGAACATACCTTGTTACAGTTATCTACTACCTTTGACCATCGACAGCCAGCCAGATGACAAGCTACAGTAAGACAGACAGACAGACAGTTAACGATATTTTAACTACAACTCCCATTTACTATAAAAATAAACGAATTACACTTCATTTCGTACCAGCTAAGTTATTGTAGCAAGATAACTCAGTCTGCTGTACTTTCTGTTTAAGTTCCAGCGCTTCTTCGTCTGGAGTTTTTTGTGCTCCTGACGATAACATGTCTTGAAATGGCAGTTGGTCAAACAAGCCTTTAACGTACATCAAAGCTTGATGGTATTTTTTCATGGCATTTTTATGGTCCTTTTGTTTGTAGAATGCGTTGCCTTCGTCCTTCAGAATGTTAGCTTGATGCAGCTTTTCCACTTTTGTTAATGGTGGTGTTTTTGCCGTCTGTTCTTGTTGATCTTCAGTATTTTCCTCACTTTTATTCTCTTCCGCCATTTTGAATGGAAAAGTGCCCGCAATTTCTTGACCGCTGGTCTAGTTTCATGGTCACGTGACAACGGAAATTTTAAGGGGGGTGTGAGGGGAGAAACTGTCCTTAGGAGGTGGCTTTAAAATGTTTGACAATTATATGTACAAGCTTAAGGGGGTAAAGATTTTCTTGTTTTGTTTGGATGAATCTTGTCAGCATCCCCCAGCCTGGACATAATTAAAAATAATTTTGCACACACCTCTTCAAACTTTAGTAAAATTGCTGTTTTTTAAAATCAACTTGGATGTCATTTTTTTTTAATGTGAGGAGCTATCACTCTATATCATGGAGGGAGCATTCTCTACTTTTGCATTCCCATAATGCTTTGTGCTTTGGGGGGTAAACGACAAGAAAAATCTTAAATATATACCATAAAGATTAATCAGAAGGAACAAAAAAACAGATGATAACGCTTATGGATATACCAGAATTAACCAAAACCAGAAAAAAAGAAATTTGAACAGGTTTGTGAGTAAATGACATTTCTTAGTAAGTCCATACATTGCCTGTAACACTAAACACTTTTTATTTTCCTGTGTGTGTCAATTAACTCTGATTAAACTGCTAGTTAGTGTTTCATTGATGGTAGCAAACCTACTCAACATCTGTATGAAAAGTTCCCAGTTTTCTTACAATTTTCTTTTCAGTTACCCCCAAAGTGCAAAGCATTATGAGCCATGCGAAAGTAGAGATGATTTTTTAGGAGAAGCAATATGAAAGAAAAAAATAATTTGTAGGATGGAAAAATAAAAAAAAATGTATATGTTTATTTGTAAACCACCACCAAAAAAACATATATTAATATTTTTTATTACATTATTTTTGAGGTTAATTTTCTTTCTCTAGATTCTGTTTATATTTATAGACATTAATCAGCCACTGCTGCCAATAGTAGTCACATGTCTGCATATCCATCTTGTGAACATGTGCAGGGGATCCATCATGGTAGGTGACAACAATGAGGCCAGTAGTTATAGGTACACTGAAATATGGACTGGAGTTAATAGCACCAGCATATGCAGCAACTTGGGTGGGAAAATCATGGCAGTCTGACAGAGATTCCTTGGGCTTCTCTGAAGTTTTCCACTCAATCAAACAAGGGACACCTTTGTAAAGAGCCAGGGTGTCAAGAATGCCAGAATATCCAATATAGTAATGTGACACTCGTTTCTCGGTTGCTATCACTGAGCTGATGTCATTCAATACCCCAGACACACTTTTGATACATCCTTCTACCCCTTCAACATAGGTATTATTACCAGATAGAAAGTCTTTCACATAGGAATGAAAAACTCTTCCCTTTCTAATAATATTTGATTGATATTTCCTAAAAGCTTCGTCTCCCATTTTTTCAATTTTTCTTTTTCTCCAGTGGCTTATCATGAAGGCTTTGTTTTTGTTGTTCCCGAAATTCAAAACTGTAGAGACACTTGGTTTTGTTTGGAGAACTATTTCTTTAGAATCACATGTATCTGCCAACATCCTAAATGATTTGTCCAGCTCCCCTAAACTGGATTTTAATGAATCCAAGGAATTTGCTGTTGTCCTTGAACTTGTGCTCCTGGCCCCAGTAGATCGGCACAACTTCTGGAGTTCTTCATCACGTCTGACACTTGATGTTGAAACATTTAAGGATGCATAAAGCCCTGACTTCTTCTCAGCTTCTTTGGAATTCAAATATTTTTCAAGTCTCCCTAATTGAGTTTTGAGTGGAAAACTTGTCCCTGGAATGAATGGACAGTGGAGAACAGATGAAGGATTTGCCAAGTTTTCTTGGTGAAAATTCTTTAAATCTTTAACAAGTTTTGCTGTCTTGCTTACAGCACGAATGCCAAATTTGGAGCATAATTTCTGTAGTTCTCGACGTGGTAGTTTATCTAACGTGTCAAAGTCAAACCATAGTTCATTATTCCTCATGAAAGAAGGCGGTTGAAAAGACATTGACTTCTCGTCAATATGACTGTATAAATCCTCATTAGAGGTTTGTATATTTTGATTTGCCCGAGAAATCTTGCCTTGAATTTTGTTTGCCTTTTCGTTTTGAGACGCAGAGATCGAAAACAATTTAGAAATGTTAAATAAATAAGATGAACACCTCAGTGATGACTTTATGAAACGAGCGCCATTGTTATAATCCACGTGGATCAAAGCCATCGTTAAAGTCGAAGTTCTGTTCAGTTACAATATTCGATTTAGAAGCACTGAAATACTCTAACTGTCGTAGTTTTAGTATTTAGATGACGCAGAAAATGGATAAATCATTAAAATCGAACCAAATTATAAAATCCCGCCAACTGACCCACAGGGATCCTAATACAAATGACCTGCGATATTTGCGCACAGGAATCCCAAGAACAGAACTTTTTATTACAAAACTACACGACGAAAAAAAATAAAAACTGCATCATTACTGAATGCAACTTTATGGAAACGCTTCCATTGATGTACTTTTTCATGGTGTTATCATCTTGCGCAATATAATCCTGTGTATTTCGTAATGTTTGATTTAAGTAAAGCTTGGGTAGCCTGTGGTATACCTCAGTCGCCAGGAACATCTTTCAATGAACCTTTGAAAATAGTTGTCTCGAGAAATTCAAGCAATTCTGCTTGAAAAATTAGATAGTAAGAGACATGTTTAGAAGAAAACTAGCAGCTCTAGAGTACCACCATCCAGATAGCTTTAACATTGACTGTAAGCCTTTGACTTTCTTTGAAATTTAAGCTTATGTCAATAGTATAGGATATTTAACTTAATTTAAGAATTTTAGATAAGATTTTCTTTTGTACTTTGCTAAGTTCTGTTTATTCTTGTTTGTTTTCAGCTGAAGAAGAATGTAGGAATCTCGTAGTATGGCTGGAAGACCAGAAGATTAGGTTATATAAGATAGAAGATAGAGAATCTTTGCGAGACGTGAAGAATGAAAATTGGACGAAATCTCTAACAAAGGTACACAACTGTCATTGTGGTCTGATAGTAGGGGGAGAGGGGCTCTGAAAGGGGGTATATTACTCAGCTTTGGGTAGGACACATTCTGCTTTTTGATTAGAACATAAGGGACTTATACATACAATACATTACAATACAAGTTTATTTCGCTCACAATTTTGTTATAAGGCGTATAAAGTAAAGATACAATGTTAAGCCCTAAATGGGGGCAGGCTGTTGGGTATATGTGGACCATTGGATTACTCTAAGTGTCCCCACCTTGGGAAATTTTATCTCTTCATTTACCTCAGGGTACAGCATTTTAACATATCTTTACTTTTATTTTTGGAATGGGTGACTGCCAGGGTGGGGGAAATTTGACCACATTTGACTCATTTTTCTTTCCCCGGGGTGGGAAATTTTGACAAAAATCATTGAAGAAAATACAAATGCCCCACATATGCCTGACCCTCTCCCCTCTTGGGCTTAACATATTTGATACATGCATTATTTTTATTGGCAGGGGGAGGAGGTGCACTTCATTTTTACTACATGATAATTTTTTCACCCTCTTCCTATGCAAGATTTAAGAAATATTCAGGCCCTACCCTCAATGGATACCACAAAATGTGCTCCCACCCCAAAACAATTGCAAGATTTTTGATATGTTTCCCCTTTTAAGATACATAAAAAATGATGAACCTCCCCTTATTTGCACTCCTTACCCCTACTCCCCCCCAATTAAAGATAAGAATATCCCCAAGAATATCTTGCCTAATTTTTCAGGTGGGAGGTATCAAATTAAACATCCATTCTACCGATAGGATGTTTACACCTTACCTTGTGCCATCATGGCCATGTTGGTGGTTTAACAAAAGATTCTCATTCAGTCCTTTTGTATGTACCAACATCATCATTGGCTGCAAGGTCTTTTGATCTTCTTCTGAATTGTTGCAAAGATCTTACACACAATACAAAGACCCTGCCAACTTCTGGTAAATTTTAATGGTTACAGAAAATTGAAAATTCTTTTTCTTTGCAGTACTTATCAGACTTGCAATGTCCTCTTGTGAGTAAACAGAAGGCCAGTGTCATAGATTGGTTACTATCTCATGCTGTAAGACTAGAGTATTCAGAAAATGGTACGTCAGACTGCAAGACTTTTCTTATAAGTTATGCTTTCAGAGCATTGCACCCCATTAGCATTAGGGAGTTTGAGTGGCAGATAATTTTTCCTTCCTTCCTCTCTTTCATTCTTTCCAGTCTTTCTTTATTGAATAAAGTACCAACATAATTTTCAAGAAAAGCATTCACATTTGAAGCATTTTCTCCTCCTTTTTTTGTTGCTCTAGCTCAAAAATATAATAGTCTCACAACTGAGGAAAAGATGTCCAGTAAAACGGAAGAAAATACAGGATTACCACAAGATCTATTAAGCATAACAAGTAAGTGATATTGAAAATTTATAACAAGTGATATTGAATGTCTTAACAAGGATTTTGAGACACATCAGTGTAAAGAAATTACACCAAATTTGATATGAATATATACATGACCCTCCTTCTCTGTTTGCATACTTTTTCCTGATCCCCCACTACAAGATTTGTTTTTGGCATATTCTTTCCAGCTATGACCAAAATGTTTGGCTGACCCTCCCTTCTTTGGACCCAAGTTTTTTGGGTGGCAGCCACTTTGCTGAATCTACATTATTTTTTATTTCTTAGGTGATGATCCAGACCTTAAAGCTGGTGTAATGTCACTAGCAAGATTACTGAATTTACCAGAACATCAGGATCAATTTGTACTTCTTCAGGTAAAAATCAATGATGTATAAACCACAGTAATAGTGCACTTTTAGAACACTACTGTTACTAACATTTTTTAATATAATTGTATCTATTAGGGTCCTTAAGACATTTTAAAAATTATTTCTTCTTCATTTGCTTTGATATTTTGCATTATGTCTGTTAATTTTTCTCCTAGGCAATAAGATCGCTAATTGATGCTAAACTTTCAGAAGAAGCAATTCAAGATTCTGGAAAAAAGGTAAACGAATAAAATAAAAAACAAAAAGAAAGACAGATTGACAGACAGACATGCAGAAAGATGAAGACAGATAGACAAAGACAGACAGACAAACAGACACAGACCAACAGACTTGCAGCACTTACATGGTATTAAAACTGCTGTGACATTGAAATAGCTTTCCATTAAATTCCTTGAGCTAAAGAGTTTCATTGGTAAGATTAAAGGTTTTAGAATTTAACAAATTTTCATTTTTGTTTAGAAAAAGGAAAAGGGAAGTGTAGCCAAAAAATCCTCTGATGTAATATCCTTACAGAATGCAGATCTTGGCTTTAATACTGGAGGTTTGTAATATTAATAATTGATCTTTGGACATCACCATGATGATAAGTGGGTGGGAAAAGGGTTAAACATGTCTCAAAAACACAGTGTACATTGGGCAGGGTTTTGTAGGAATGGGAAATGCCAATTAAACTATAGGAAGGACTATGTCAGTAACTCATAGAGCTGGCCTATTCATTGCTCTTTCTGTGTGCATTTAACTACTTTCACCTTCCTCAGCACATCCATATACAATAAAATGAATAAACTTAGTTCTTAAATTTGAGGTTTTTATGTGGGATGTTCATAGTGAAAGAATAAGTTTTACGGTTTTCATGCATAAACAGTTAGTTGAACTTGACAATTTGACTACTTCTGTGGTAGTCTTCATGACAACAGGGAACAGTAGACTCACACTTGCTCTTAAACTGTCACGCTTCTTAAAACTCATCATTCTGATGAAGACTACCACAGATGTAGTTGAAACATCAATTTCAACTAACTGTTTAAGTGTGAAAACCGTAAAATTTATTCTTTCACTATAAACTTAATTGTTGTTGCATGTCATTTTTCAGATTCTGCCGTCAATGAAGCAGCAAAAATTCTACGACTCTTACACATTGCAGAGCTGCGAGATCTTCAGACCAAGATAAATGAAGCCATAGTCAGAGTTCAAGCCATTACAGCTAATCCTAAAACGGATCAGAAACTTGGACGGGTCGGAAAGTAGGACTGATTGAATGTTTAACTAAATATATGGACCGTAAGGTTAGATGTACTTTCTGTTTATTTATTGGATTGGTTATTTGTACACCATAAGTTCTATCTACTTACGGTTATGATAGAAAATTTGCTTTGTAACATGGAATACTTATTAGGCCTTTCTCAATACTTGTGATAATAAGGGGCTAGGGAAAGATGGAGAGTCTAGGTTGTTCAGGGAAAATATTGCAATAAAGTGACTGAATTATTTTTGACTTTTAGCTTAGTGTTTTGTTTCATTTTTGGTTCCAATCGTGAAGAAATATGTCCCTCCTTTTAGAGTGTAAGTCTACTGGTAAAATAAAATTATGACACTCGGGGTAGACTTCACTTTTTGCCACGCCAATCAAGACGAGATTCTTACTTTTTAGTCATTTTTGGGTAAAATTTCCGTCATTTTTGGTAAAATTTCCGACGCCGTCAGTATTCCCTTATTGTGTGGACCATGAGGCCGTGAACAAGAAACAAATTGACAGGTTAGATAAATATGCATTGGCATTTTAATTAAATTTCATAACCTTTGAACTAATGACTCCAAACTAGTGTTTTAACGTTAATATTTGATCAGGATGTCAGAGGACCACGAACAAAGAAAAAATAAACGAAAAAAGGTAGAGAATAAATGACTAATCATGAACAGAAACAAGCTTAGCATATTAAGTATTGCAGATCCGATGATTCGTCTATAGGCGCATACGTGGTGCAGGTACAGAGCAGTTTTCGTATGAGTGGGAAACGTACAGTACTGACTTACAGCACGCACACGGTACGGTATTCATTATTACACATAAATGGCTTCCCATTAGAATGATCATCGTACGAGTAGGAAACGTACGGTACTGACCGTCAGTTTCCTACTCGTACGATGATCATTCTTATGGTATACAGTAACACTGTGGCTTCCCATAAGAATGATTATCGTATTTTATTTGTAAACGTACGGTACTGACTTACAGCACGTACACGGTACGGTTTTCGTAACGTTCAAATGGCTTCCCATTGTTTTCGTGTACTGAAATCACCCGATCACAATTAAAGCATGGTAGAACTACCTTTTCTTTGACCCCACCCGCCTCTCTCCATAGAACTACCACCGGTAAGCCCTTAAACTTTGCTCTCTTTTTGTCAACTCGATTAATTTTCTAATAATAAAGTCCCTAATTAGCGATTTGTTAGTCTGGTGCGAAAAAAGAGTAATTGCAAAAAAACATGACCAGTAGCTCACACGAAAAAAACAAAATAAAACAAAACAACAACTGACACCAGGCATATTTAATTCCTTTGTCAACACGAATGACTATTTAACGGTGTGTTTTCGCTTGAGTTAGTGTAAGCTGAGTTGTCAGCTAACCTGGAAAGGTAAGAGCACTAAATTTTACAGTGTTTATTTTCTTTGTCTTTTTGACTTTAAAAAGAATTTTTTCGAAAGTTTATAGTTATACCTCGATAGTTTTGCTCTCCTCATCAAGATCATTTTTACACAAATCTGGCAAAATGTTCCTCGCGGTGTGTCTTCTTTTTGGAAGTCTTGCTCTTTCTGCAACTGCAGGTAAGTAAATAAAAAATGTATCTAAAAAAAGAAATACTGAACGGAGTTTGGTTGGCCACTGCTAATTTGTCAGTCCGAATGCTAGTGAACTACATGTACTACCCTCAAATCTCAGGGTCCCCGGAGAAAGATTTTACGTTAAAATTTAGCGCATAAGGATTTTGGCGCCATTTTACTAGCTGATATATTAATCTTTAGATAGCCCGCCGTACAACAGGAAGGCACTCGAGGCCCACAATTACTATCGTAAGATTCACGATGCCCGTCCACTGACACTGAACCGTAAACTTAGTCGCTCTGCTGCCATATATGCCCGTAAACTCGCCAAAAGGAACACCGACCTAGATCACTCACCGAAGAGTTCACGTCCTGGGATTGGAGAAAACCTTATCTATCGATGCTCTTCAAGTGGAAGTCCTCTTCCTGCTTCTAAAGCCGTCAAGGATTTGTAAGATTGCTCAGTTTTTTGAAATAACTAAATGCAAATTTTCTTTGAATTTACCCAGGGCAATAGGCAAATCCGAGTCCCACTTTACCCTTTTATCATACAGTACAAGAGGCCTGCCCATCCGGCTCAGCCTGAACGAGCCTCTGTGTACACCACTACCCGATTACCGACACAGTTGGAAGAGCATCGGTCTCTCTGTGTTGGAGGTCATCATTTGTTGAGGCCCCGACGGAACCAAACTCATGGTCTTAAAATAAGGAGTTGTTGCCTTTGTAATGGCATCTGCAAATAGTTAGACCTTCACGTGACTCGGATGATCACGTTTATGGCGGTCCCGCACATTTGCTTATATTCATAGAATTTGAGCTTGCTTTATTCATATCATTGTAGAATTTGCGCTCTATATAAACATTTTCATTTTTCCATTTTATAACACGAATTCCAGTTATGATAAACCGGTTAATCTTGTTCTAGGTACGACGAAGTCTGTACTTACAACTTCAATAGACCAGGTTTTTCCTTGGCTACCGGACATTTCACTCAGCTGGTATGGAAAGGTAGCAGTGAGCTGGGAGTTGGTGTAGCCACATCTAGAAAACGTGGAATGAACTGTCTCTGGGTCGTGTTCCGCTACAAGAGAACTGGAAATATATCAAACAAGGGCTACTTTGAAGCTAACGTCCTAAGAGGATCGTTTGATAGGAGTTACTGCAATCGTGACGAAGGGACGATGAAGGACGAACCAGAGAGTGTTGAGCTTGAAAGCGACGATGAACATGTGGAACCTTGAACGAGTGCTTGCTCCGCCTTGAAAACTGAACACGAACAGAACTGATCTAAAAAACCCAAGAATTTCAATCAAAAAAGATTAACTAGGTAATCTTGTTAATTTAGTCCGAAAAAGAATAATAAAGCATACTTTAAATCAAACTCGTAGATTGAGTTCAGTACGTGAAGAAATGGGGAACGCCGCCATCTTAAGCATAGAGGTTAAGCACAGGCGGGTGCTTTTCGCCGAAACTTGAGTTTTGATGGAATTTTGCTTTGATTTGAGATAAATTAACGTTGGTCTTGTGTGATTAGGAAAAATAATAATAATAAATGAATAAACTCATTATCACTGGCTCCATACCAAAGCCATTCCAGATTTTACCTCAATGGCCATCGCGGGCTCTCATACAAATTGCGTTGCTATTGGCAACACTTCAGTAAAGATGGCGGCACGATAAACTAGAGGAATTTGAAAGAAAACCTTCCTAAAATCATGACGGATTAAGACTTAAAACAATTTCCAATGGCTCAGACAGATAGCTTGGTATGTATTCATGTTATACTCAATGCTATATTCATCTAGGTTTTTGAGTTAACGAAATGACAGCTTGCCAAAATAACGTTTCTGTTCAAAACGTTTTCGTTTGTTTTGGATCGAGAATTTAAAAATTAATTAGTCTCATAGACAAACTCCAAATAGCAACCAAAATGTCGAACCACAACTTTAAAATGTTAATTGAAAATTCCCGGGTAGAAATTTAGCTTTAAATGTACAAAGAATTATGTTAGACGTATTCCAAGTTGTCATGGTGGAACTAATTTTTACCAAATTCTTGTTAGCCTTCTGCGTGTTTTTCCTCGATAAATATTTTCAAAACCATTCACAATCATCAAAATACTAATCTTTATTTTTTTGTTCTTTTCAATCATTCAATAATTGCAGTATGGTAGCCAAGGTTTAAGTCGTAGATGGATCTGGAAGGATGAGACAAACACATTAGAAGCTGTGAGGTATATAGAAAAACCAGAAGAATTCAATTCTTATGTCAAAATGGCATGCAATAAAAATGTCAAAGTACTGCCAATAATGGAAGCAATTTATGGAATTTATGGAATTTATGCTACCGCAATAGAAGATCTTGTCTTATGCACCTATTAATGTTTAGCCCCAGGGTGGTGATACATGTAGGTGAATAATGATCTGTGAAAAACTTGATATGGTACAGAAAAGCTATACATGAGAATTATTAGAATTGAATTTTTTGGTATCAAAGAAGGCTTCAGTAGAATCTTTTTTTACTTTTGTTCTGCAGTACCAACCAAGGTGTTGTGGAAAGAGGGGGTAATTTCTCTACTGCAGCAACAAAATCCAAACGAACCAAAGGCCAGTTAGGAATTCATTTCCAGACAGACTACAGCAAGAAAAATGACAGGTATGCTTAGCAGGGGACTGGTGCTGGACCTATGACCAACACCCCCTCCCCTCCTTCACTAATGGCCTATCTCACTGACACCTTCTTTAGGGATACATTTAGAACACAATATACTCTCCTCAGATCCTTGCCAATCCATTATATACCGAAATATTGAAAGCCTGGACAACTATCCTCAATACGGCTTGGAAATACCAATCCCCTACATAGGGGCAGGAGGAGATAAGAATAGTTTCTTTAATTTCTGCCTAGCACTGTTATTAAACTCTGAAATTATTGTTTCAGGGGTACTCCTTCTGTCATGTCCAGAAATGTGGGTGTTGCTGCAGTTGCTTCACGCCGAGGCCAAGCATATCTATTGAGTCAGAGAACAGGGAATGTAAAAGGCTCTTCTCCTAGACCAAGTTTGAAAGCAGGACCAAACGAGCATCTTACAATAACTTTAGATGACATTAAAAGTGTTGCTCTTGATTCTCTTCCTAATGTCAATATCATGCCAGAAGTTTTTCAAAGTGCTTGCAGGTGAGCTATGTTACTGTTGTAATGTCAAAGTTGTATTATTTCCTTAAAGAAATAATTTATCCTCCTTGATTTCTATTAATTATTTTAATATTTCAGCACAGAGCAGTTTGATGAATATTTGCTGGCCATCTTGAACTATTTTGATGCATTTTTTGAGAGACTGGCCATAGAAAACAAACCCAAACCAATGGCAGTGTGAGTACTAAATGTGTGTGCCAAACTAATTTACTGATTGGGAGGAATGGATGGAAATATATTTGGCTCAAGGTCATGACCTTACAGACCAAGTGCAGCAAGGTCCATTCAGAATGACCAAGAGCCAAATATTTTCCTGTCCAGCCCAAGCTAACTCAGTCAATAAGCATTTTATCATATGACCCTTTTCTGGCCTTTTCATGTCTAAACTTTGACATACTTGGCTCAAGTCAAGTGCAAGTGAGTGGGTCAGGTTCAGGATCCAGGTTTTTAAGATCACAGCAAAAAATCCACATATGCCCACTCGCATGGTTTTTGCAAGTTATTTCATAGGAGCATGCATGCCAATCCATACAGGTCATATGATGAGATAGCTTACTGCACAGTCTGAGTGAGTTTGTTTCTATCTATCTTCATTAGAGAGCCAAGCCTTGCAGAGCAGAAAGCCTTAGCAACAGCAATATCAAAGCAAGAAGCTGCTCAGAAATTGCTATCACAGAGCTACTGTCCCATGATACTTGGGCTTGGACTAGAGGAACAGCATCACATGGAATGTGGAAGGTTACGCGGACTTGTCATTATTTACTAGGGAGCAGGGGCTGGTGTAATTTGAATTACCTCCATGAATTTGGGTGACCCTCCCAACTGCCTTAGCAATACAATAATAACTGTGCTTATTGCTTTGTAGGTCCAGAGTCTCCAACACGGCAAAGGACAGGAATCTCTATGAGGTAAGCATACACTTTTGAGTTGATCTGAGCTTCCTGAGTGGGTGTAATTAAACTTTGTTTTTCATTTGTTTGTGGATTTGCAGCTTTTGTACAGATTTGCATCTTATGTCACTTTCATAACTTTCTGTCGACAACATTTGGATCTCATTCATAAAGAGCTAGGAAGGTATGACATTGGTGCACTAATACCAATAACCACCATCTGGTTAGCTCGGTAGAGCATCGGTCTCTTGTGCGGGAGGTTGTGGGTTCAAGCCCCGGCTGGACCAACACTCAGGCTGTTAAAATAAGAGGAGAAGGTGCTGCCTTTGTAATTTCATCTGCAAATGGTTAGACCTTCAGGTCTTCTCAGATGAGGACTTTAAACTGTAGGCCCTGTCTCCCATCCCTTCCTTAACCTGTATCAGTGGAGGACATTAAATAACCTGTAGAACTATTCGCATAAGAGTAGGGGATTGTCTCCCGGTTCAGATGTCTGGTCTCCTATTCTAACGCAGTCTAATGATTGTAAATTGCGTAAGCAATCTGAATTCACATTAATCATTGTAAAGCACCTTTGATTATATCCATATAGAAAAGATGCTATATAAATCATAAATCATAATAATCATAATAAAACCAATAATAATATCTATAATAATAATTTATTAACTTATAGTGTGCAAGAATCAACATCTGTTTTCTCCTGCGCATTACAATCTAATGAAGATTTACAAATTCCAATACCAAATCTAACATTGACAACAATGATGATTATACTAGTAGCCTGAAGGGCATGTTCCTGTCTTTAGGGGGTGTACACCTGCAGTATTTGTAAGCAAAATGGGAACAACACGAACAATAAGCAGGGACGGATCCAGAATTTATTTAAAGGGGCAGTATAAAATATGGCAGTCTGAAGGATACTTGCATGCCTGTCTTAAGTGAGGTGTACACCTGAGTATTTGTGAACAAGACAGTGGTGCAGAAGGGGTTTTTCCTGTAGTAGTGAATGGGACTTTCTACCACTGAGAAGAAAATTAGTGTGTTTCTAAGGAAATTTGAAAAGTTCTTCTTGTTTCCTTTTTATTGGATTTCTCCAGGATGTTCAGATCTGAAACGTTCAACCCTGCAGGAAGACCCAAGGAAATCAAAGGTAACTGATAGTGAGGCCTGTTAATACAGATGTTGTAGCTCTTGGTCACATTCTTCAGTGATTTAAAACCTCTTGGGAATAAGATTCTTTGGCTGAGAAATGCGTCTAGCCAGACCTGCTACCTTATATAATTCTTTGCAATTTTGTGCACGTGTGTGGTCAGGGGACGTGAATAGCATTGATTGTAGCTCTGGGGAAATGTTCAACTTTTCAGATGTTCTCTTCACTGATCTACCATAGTTAATGGAGGGAGAAGGTTAGGAAACCTACTGTTATGTTTCCTTGTTTACTTTTGATGTTGGGCTGGTCATGACTGTGCACAAGTTTTTTAGTACCATCATCAGAAACGGCTAAGCGACTAAAATCAAACATTCTCTATTGGATTATTGTTTGAAATATACTAATATTTATAATATATATTGAAGTATTTCGAACAAG
>WUAP02127733.1:0-14530 GCA_015163945.2 Stichodactyla helianthus | reverse complement strand
CTTGTGAATAACTCACGAATTCTGAAATTTTGGTATTTAGATTCTTCATTTTCCGGCAAGTTCTTGATGCCGAGATGGAAGATTCAACTCGCCAAGGCGTATCTCTTGCAGTTAAAAAAAGCCAGAAAAAGAGGCAGTGACGGATGAGGACAAGAAGCTATTCTGGGACAAAGGGTTGTTAGGTGCTAGTTCAGCTGAGTCTCTTCTCAATACCATATATTTCTCTAACGGAATGGTTTTTGGTATTAGGGGTGGTCAGCACAGAAATTTAAGGCTCGACAATTTTGAATTAGGGCCGAACTTCATAAGGTTTCAGGGAAAGGAACATTATCCCTGTTTAGTTGAGCTTTACCAGCTGTATATTGGCCTTGTACAATTTAAAGGAATTGATGCCTTCTACTTAAGACCTTCCAAGAGCAAACTAGCATTTGAAAAAAGCCTTGTAGGAATTAACTCGTTGAATTCTATTTTGCCCAATATGTGTAAAGATGTGGGTATAAAGGTTAAGACAGCTCATTGTTTAAGAGTTTCATGTGCTACAAAGCTCTTCAATTCAGGGGTGCAAGAGAAAATGATTCGTCAAAGAACCGGACATAGGTCATATGCCTTATCAACGTACGAAAAACCAAGTGTTGAACAAAATGTTAAAGTATCTCAGTTGTTAGGTCCTTGCACGAGTACGAGTGTAACAAAAATCAGTGAAAAATCTGTGGGAACTTCCTTCTCCGTAGATAAGAGCAAAGAAACTGAAAGTGTGGAAGGAAGCTTATTATTTTCAAAGGGCAAATTTGTAAATTGTACTTTCAATGTAAATATTAATGACGACAAAAACTAAATTACTTGGTAACTAAGAATTGTTTAAAAATAATTGTAATAGTAGTATAATAACACATTTGTATACATTTAAGCTGTAATAAACGTTTGCTAATGTTTGGTTTGTTTTATTTATGTCAATTAGTTTTAGATCACACATTTCTCAACCAATGGGTTGAGAACAGTTTTAGACCGGGTATCCAAACCCATGCACGTGACCGAAAAGAAGGGCCTCCTGCTGTTAAGTTGTGACGTATTTCCGGGTCCAATTTTTCACAAAATGCGCTAAAATCAAAACCCAAAACGTTTATTCAAAAGTCCTCCTCCACCTGTAATAAACAAACCTATGTATGCCAATTCTTACTATGAAGAAAAAAGTAAGAAAAATCTTCAAAAAACTGCTTTCCATTTTGGACCCGGAAGTCGTTTTTCGTTCGAATTACGTCACACTTAACAGCTCTATTGGGTAATCACTCATGAATTATTCATGAGTTTGAGAATAAACGTTACTACACTATAGGTTATATAGTCAAGAGATCTTCTAATTAAAAGATTGAAAGAAATCTGATTATTTGATCATTCGCTGCAAAATTTGGGATTTATTGTCGTTGTACTCACTAGTAGTGCAGTTTTCTCCCTTAAAACCAGGTTTGCATTCACATCGATGGGTCCCATCAACAAAGTTGACTCGGCATTTGAAGTTACTTGATGTAGGACATTGGCAAGTGTTCTGAAGGATTTAAACAAATATAATATATTCAAGAAAAAATAAATAAAATAAAAGAAAGAAAGAAAAAGTAAAGAAAAGAAATTAAAAACAAGAAAACACTTCTTTAGATAGTATACACTTTCACACCTTGTGGCGTATTGGTGTAGTGGTTAACACATCGGAATAAAGCCGAAACTGTGGGGTTCGATTCCCACCCAAGGCATAATGTTTTTTTTTTTTTTATCATTTATATATCTTTTATCGACACCAAACGCTATAGACCTTTCCCAAATTCGCTTGATTCAAATCGAGGGTGGCCTTGATAAATAAAAGAATCAAGTTCAGTTACGACTTGAAACCATTGTTTCGTGATCATCCAAGCGAATTCGGGAAAGGTCTATTACTTCTTCATTTTAAATTTCTAATTACGGTGTTCAGCTTACCCACAGAGAAAAATAGCGCCCTGTATGGGATCCCCTACGATTGCCACATACATTACATTGTCCGGCTGCGTTTCCAGCGTGGTTGGTCCCTGTGGTGTAGTGGTAAACATATCGGAATAACCAAAACTGGGGGGTTCCATTCCCGATTTTTCTCTTTATATAATTTCACACTTCATACGTCTATTTCTTACCTGAGCACTCCTATAGATGACCCCAGGTCTATCCACTAGATCTTCAGGGTGCATAAAGTGATCCGAATCACTCAGCTCACACGTGTAGGTCTCTCCACTTGCACTTGTGCCAAAGCTGTACGAGATACAGCGATCATCCAAGAAACACTTTGATTCGCAATCCATGTCAGTGGTCGTTTTCATTGTCTTGATGACATGATTGGTCAGAGTTTTGTCCACAAGTACCTCATTGAAAGACATTTCTTTGCATCCTTTTAGTTCTCCTGTTTGGATTGTCAAATAAACCCTCTTAATAAGAACGTTCGCGGCCATTTTTTCTGTGCATGTGCTCAAGCTCTTTTGAATGAACGAGGAACGCCTGGATTATTTTGTTTATAAAACAAACGCGATAATATTGAAAATTGCGGCCAAATTTTCAAAGTTTACAGCATAAAAACCAAACATCGAAACGAAAACGACGACCCCATTTTTTTTCTTTTCTTAATTTTAAGTTCTCATAAAGATCTACAAAATATGTCAACAGGAAAAAATTGTCATTACATAACAGCAATTTTTCCTCAAAATTATACCTGTTCACGAGATCGAAGGCCACATATACTAACGCCGGGCGATGCGCGCTTTCAACATCTATAAACGCATTTTAAGACCTTTATGATCTCCGTCAACTGAGAAGGCTATATAAAATTCGAGCAGCGCTTTCTTCTTATTTCAACGTCTTAATGCAACATTCTAAATTGCCGGCTTTTCTCGGAGTAGAAGTTCGAAAATGAAGGCGGTGAGCCCCCTCCCCCCCTTTCTTAATCTATTGTGGTGAAGTAACTGTTTGTTAATTTTCAAAACATTGACATTACAACATCAACTGGTCGCGAAAATCTTTAAAATTAGGTTATCCAGAGAAGGCTTGTTTGCTTTTGCTGCCCGCTTTGATAGGGCCATTTCATCGTCACATCGGTAACAAAACATTCATTAATTTTGACTTACTTTCTCAAATTTAACAGTTCTAATTGCAGTCTGCACTTTTACGTTTAAACTAGAGAAAATGTTATTTCCGTTATAATAAATGTTAGCCCATTTACTTCATAATGAATATTAGGATTCTTCAGGCGTTTACACTACAACGAGACTACATGCACCAGTCGGAGAGATTGAGCCGTTATAACTGCATCGATGTAATACTGGACTCAACTGTCATCTAGTTTTTAATTGTATCCTCAAACACATCATGGAGCAGAAGCAGATACTTTTAAAGCCGGCCCATGATTCAAAAGTTAAAGCTTTTTAAGAGTTTCAAAGTTCTTGTGGGATTTTAATGGTGCATGCAACCGACTTACCGAATGATTTAAGAAAAACAGTGAGAAAAATGACGCATTTGGTGGCAGTGTAGAAGTCCATTGAAGACAGGATTTCTTATTTTAGCTAGGTGTGTATAGAGAATGTCAGTTGAATAGGATTACACGGTTGGTCTGATTAACTTTTATGTGCTTGTTGGACAGGTGTTTCGCCCACTTTCAGTTTCTCAGGTGAATTGGCTTCTTTCGCTTTGGGAGCCTCTTCAAATCAACTTTCTTTATTAAAGTGTTTTATTGTGAAATTAGATGACTAACCTAATTGTTATGTAATTATGATAATTTCCACCTTGAACCAGCAGGAAACTGGTTTACAGTTTTGTTTATTTGCCTTACTTTTGTGAAGTAAATTTGTTTGTCATATGCTGTCGCATTAATTCGTGCAAATTAGCCGTATAAAGGAAAAACTTCGTTCTCTTCTTTATGATATTAGGCTATAAGGCAGCGTAGAAACTCAGTCCGGAACTAAAACAAACCAACAATGTTTCAAAATATTTGTATGCAACTAAGGTAACGAGATTACTGTGTTGGTATGTAGGGGGGAAAAAGTTGTTTTTTAATCATTTAGTCAAGGACTTAAGCTTAACTCAAGAACTTAAGTTTTTAATCATTGCTTCGATCCAATATCCACGCCCCCCACAACGCCACCTCTGAACGCCACCCCCCCCCCAAAAAAAAAAAAAAAAAAAAAAAAAAAAAGAAAAAGAAAAAAGAAAAGAGTTTTATCTAACCTGAGTGACCTAGTTTGAAAAGAAGAAAAACTGCCACTGGCTCATTTAATAGTTATAATTGTAATCTCAGTTTTAGGGCCGATACGCTTCTCCCTCAAGTTTTAAACATAAGTAGTTTTAGAATAGACGTTTTCCGGAGATGAACGAGCGCTTTCATCAAATATCGCGGGCGGATTTGAAAACAAGGCTACTTCGAGCAGTGTAAAAATACCCGGTGGACGTAGATATGTCGGGTCCATTTCCCGGGGTCCATTTCCCGGGCTCTTTGAGAAGTACTTCAGTTAGACATAGTATTTTATTTTTAAATCTGTTTTGGGTTCAATGACCCTTCGATTTTAATTATTTTGATATTACAAGCTGAATTAGTCAATCGCAAAGCAAAAACCCCTCAAATCATTCTCCAAATATTTAAAAAAATACATTATTCTTTAAGAATATTAGTGTGCAAAATTCCCCGTCGATGCAATTTTTTTCTTCATTTCATCGCCTTTGATTTTGCAATGCGCTTCTGCAGAGCGAAATTGTCTCGTTTTCAAGTCCGGTCTCGCCCGCATTGTTTGATGTTTGATTTATTTGGGCTACCTGTTGTGTGACGCTCACGTGTCACGATCAAGAGAGAACGAAGTTCTTGAAGCGGAACTATCTGTCCGGACTCGCTTTATCTACACCTTGACATTAGACTACCTCGAAGGTGCAGAAAAAGAAGAAAATAAAACTAAAACTTGAAGATTTGTGCTACAGAACTGGAGCAAGGCTAAAATTTAACGACTGGACTCGTGGCTATTTGCGGAGTTGAATGTAAACAGAGGTAACAAGATTAAGTTTATGTGTGGGATTTCCTAAATCGAAGTTTCATCTTACATTACCAAAAAAATCTTAAGGTTCTTGTTTAATTCACCCAAAATTTGAAATCTAAATGCATGGCTAATAGTAGCAAGGAAAATACTTTTCTGCATGATGGATTTGGATGCTGCCAACATCTTTATTATCTAGCAAAGTCGTAAGTCTAAATCAACACAGAAAGAAAGGCTATAAACATTAGAAATTAGAATATTAGAATCCTCGAATCTTCCTGGATTTTATTCTAATTCTTTACTCATCACTAATACATATTTTGAGTCATTTTCCAGAAATTTTGGCATGACAAAAACAATTATGCAGAATGACTTGAAATTATAAATATGACGGCAGGGATGTTTTAGGAAAACCTTATGTGCTGCCCGGCAAGATTCTGATAACACAAGGACCTCATGTTATCGAGGAATTAAGAAACATAGTTTTTAAGTTTATTTTATTTATTTATTTATTTTATTGTAATTTCTGCTATATTACAAAATTTAGATGTAATAAAAGATAATGTGAATGATAGATAGAATGTGAATGGTGCTTTATGTTTTCTTTTTGCAGATATTACGTCATAATGATTCACTCAAGCCTTTTATCCACGCTAGTCATTACAGTCGCTCATATTTTGACTATAATATCCAAAACAAGTAAGTGAAATCATTAGCAGGAATAACATATCTTATTTTTATTATTATGTACGAATGCGAAAAGAAGGTTTATGATTCTGTTAGTTAATTTTTTCCTTATTCCTGAGAATCGCTATGACTGTAAATAAATGCCTGACAACTACAACAATATCACAGAACATATCAATTTTCTCAACTCGGATCATACATGGTATGTTCTTGCAATATTTGGATGGGTTTTAAAACCGATTGCAAGTATTATTCCGGTTCTTGTAAGCGACCTAACTAAAAACTTTACTCAGTCTTCCTCCCAATCAAAACTTCACTTTTGAATTCATTTTTTTTTGGGGAAGTAACTTTGCGTGATCGATGAAGGCTGAGGAAATTGTCAAAATTATTCATGAATTATTTGTCCAAAACTCGTTCAGTCATAGCCTAATTGACCCAGCTTGCAAACCATGACGTCTTTTTGGCCTCGGTACGTTAGAGCCCAGTATAATCAGGATTCCGCAAAATATAAATATTGGAATACGTAGTCCAACCTGAATCTGGAATTTGGTACTGGAACTGGATTATGGCTGGAGGAATGAAAGTCCCCTCCCCCCCTGCCCGTCCCACAACTTTTTAAAACAATTTCCATATTTTTTAATAGATTGTCAATCGCCTGGCGATGTTCGACTAGTTGGATCATCCTATAGCAATATGGGTCGAGTTGAAATATTCCACAATGGAGTTTGGGGTACTGTCTGCGACGATTCATGGGACACAAGAGAAGGAGATGTCGTTTGCCGACAGCTTGGATACCAGGGAGTCATCTCCGTCTATTCCAGCGCTTACTTTGGACGAGGCTCCGGAAGCATTTGGATGGATGATGTTACATGCCGTGGTACGGAAAACGCTTTGTCTGATTGTCCATTCAGAGGTTGGGGGATACATAACTGTGGACACAGTGAAGATGCAGGAGTTGCTTGTCAAAATTACATCGGAAATAGTGAGTAAATTTTTTTGTGGGGCTTCTTTCATTCTTTAGGTGAGGGTGGGGGTATGTGGTTTTGCATGCCGAAACGTCTAAAAGATTTGTGTGTCCCACGACGACTCTTCCCTAAATGTGACACTGAAATTGGCAGCAAAATGAAATCTTTAGCAAGTTCTTTTTTCTGCTTTCTCTTCTTGGATTATTTTTCCAACAAAGTGGATAAACCTGGACGCTAATCTAACGTCAAAGGCGACAAATCAATCCTTTTTGGTCTACATTTAAGATGTTGAATTATATTTTTTTCCAAGTTAGGGTAGGAGGGGAAAAAGGAAGGAAAAAGGAAAGGAGACGAGTGGCTCTTTCTCCTCGTCCTTCCTACGTCTCTCCTCCCCTTCCACTGAAAGGAAC
The DNA here is from genome assembly GCA_015163945.2 of Stichodactyla helianthus. NCBI lineage: Eukaryota > Metazoa > Cnidaria > Anthozoa > Actiniaria > Stichodactylidae > Stichodactyla > Stichodactyla helianthus. The sequence continues at coordinate 7,441 of WUAP02127733.1, read as the reverse complement.
GATCGATTTTTGATCATGGAAATATTGTGGAAAATGTTGGCAACAAATTGGAAGTCGCAACTTCCAACCTTTTGGACTCTTCCATAGGCCTTTTCTGAGACCGCGAACATGGTGCATTGTGGTCTAGCTTCGGTACAAGCATCTATTATTCATCATGCCTTATATGGTGTTGTTTGTACCGAAGCTAGACCACAATGCATCTTGTTTGTCTATCTCAGAAAAAGCCTATGGTGTGGAATCATTTCCTCCGTGGTATGGAAATATCTTGGAAATATTCTACATACATGATGGAAATGTGCTGGAAGTTTGTTGCAAGTGACGTGGCCTTTTGCCGATGTGACCAGGAAATCATATTGGAAAAATAATGGAAAAATGCTGGAGATATGTCGGAAGTACGTTCAACACATTTCCATACCTTGGAGATGACGAATGAATACTGACGCATGTGCATTTCGAGAGTTGCATGGTATGGAATTGATGACTTCATGGTATTTCTAGGAATTCTCAACTTCCATGGTATAATAATTTGTTGGAAGTCGAAATTCCAAGTATTTCCATGATCTGGAGCGCGTACGACTCTATCCACCCCACCTCTGGAGAGCCATGTACGCAGTCAGACCAGTTTTACTGATGAAATCCCTACGTGGGACAATGATTAGCGTTGCGTAAAAGTAGTTGACCTATGGTTGTTTTTTTTTTAAAGGAATCATTATTTGTTCATAAGTTTTCTTCTTCTTCTTCTGTTCAGTTGCAAATGGAAACGGTAGCTGTGCATTTGAATCAGGATCGAGACTGTGTGGATACCAAAATCTCCATGATGACACCTTTGACTGGACATTACATAGTGGCAGTACTGCTTCTACAAATACTGGACCCCAACATGACCATACCACAGGATACGGTGAGACTTGACCTCCTAAAGGTCCATAACACTAGAGCTTTCCTACAGGGACAGGCCCTAGGGATATTTTGCACAATCGGTTTACACAAGCGACCATGCTGCGGGAGCTTGCTGCATGGTGTGGTAATGCTTGCTGTTATTTAACCAGTTTAATATCAAGGAGCGTGAGCCGGGGAAAAAATTCGGCTGCGGGGGCAAAATTTGGTTCACACGAAGGAGCATAGCGACGCCGGAACCTGCTCCCGGAGCAAAATCCTAAGTGCGTATGGACCTTGACTCTAACGTGACTTATGATTTCTTAAACTGAAGTTCCATTTTATAAAAGAAAAAAAGAGAGGGGAAGAAAGTGGATTTAGACTATTTTAAGACAAACCTCTCAAACTAATACCTATCCCACCATAGGGTTTGCATGTCACAGGAGTCAAATAACAAAGTAACCACCCTCCCTTCCCAATAACGTAAAATGATTAACTAAGAGCCCTCTAATTTCATGCCGTCTCCAGGTCACTACATTTACATAGAAAGTTCCTCTCCCCGAGTACTGGGCGACAAAGCAAGGATAATTAGCCCACTGATAACAGATGGCAAATGCCTCAAGTTTTATTACCACATGAAAGGTTCAAATATTGGAGAACTGAACGTGTATGTGAATTACGGTAACAATAAAACCCTGATCTGGCAAAGAATTAGAGAGCAGGCTTCTGTCTGGATAATGACAAAGATTCCCATATACGGTTTATCATCCTTTAAGGTATGTTCAGTTCAGTAATAGAAACTTTTTTTTTCGCCTACCTGAGATCAGGAAGAATATGAGGCTTCAGGCTTGCATCTTTAGGGTACAATATAGTTGCGTCATACTACCGTCGTACTATGGGCTTTAATCACACGGCAGCCATATTTATTCCCAAGACAATGAAAACTTTTGTTGTTTCCCGCTTGAACTTGTTCTGAAGTGTTTAAATGCGAGGCCATGCGAAGGAAATGTATTGTTTCAACCAGCATGATCAGCCGCGTGATTAAAGCGCATTCGGAGGACAATGCAATCTAATGCGGGACCAAATCCACTTGGGCGTATTTGGTTTCCCATTTCAGACCACGTGTCATTCCCTTGTTTTTTTTTTGTTTTTTTTTTTTTGCTTGTTGTTGTTGTTGTTGTTGTTGTTTTTGCTGTTTGTTTTTTTTTTGTTTTGTTTTGTTCTGTTTTTGTTTTTTGCTTTTATTTGTTTCTTAGAAATGACCCTCAAACCAAGAATCTGATTCCCAAGAGGACGACACGTGCTCTGAAATGGGAAAATATTACGCCCAAGTGGATTTGGGTTAATTTTTTTCTTCTGAGTACCTCATACTGTTCTTATGCAAAATTATTTCCCTGTTTGTCCTAAACTTAAAGTATGATGGGAATCGCTGCTTGTACCATGGCTAAACCAGGATGCAACCTACTTGTCTTCCTCAGAAAAAAAGGTTATGGTGGCTTGGCTATAAGTGGTGGTTAGGAGGGGGGGAGGGTAGGGATGTAAGGAAAAAGAAGAGAATGTTGTCCGCCTGAAGGCCCGTTTACATTAGCAATTTAGTCGCGCGACTTGAGCTGCGATTTTATGGCGATTTTACGGCAACAGATCGCGCACAGGTCACCACTAATTCCAACATGCTCGAAATTCAGTGCAAGCACGCACGATTCGGGGTTGCGATAAATTCGCCATTGAAATCACCGCTCAAGTAGTCGCGCTAAAAAATTGCTGGTCTAAACGGGCCTTAAAGTTAATATAGGCATCGTGCAGTGCATTTTCTTTTCCAGATAATATTCGAAGGAGTAGTTGGTTCAGGTTACGAAGGAGACATAGCTCTAGATGACATTGAAATTCTTAACGAAACCTGTATTCCTGTGCATTCTGGGAACTGCTCGTTTGATTCGGAAGGCCTTTGTGGATATATCAATGACAACGATGATGACTTTGACTGGACTCTGCACAGTGGTAGCACTCCTAATTATAATACAGGACCACAACATGATCACACCACAGGCACAGGTATTTACGGTCCAGGCTCCCCTCCCTTCAGCAACCCACGGTAGCATGGGTGAAAGAGAGGAAGGAAGGAGCCGGCCGTTAAGTTTAAGGAGAGGACCCCTTGCCTCTTTCCTTGCCTCTATATGACAGGGATGGCTAATGTGGTGATAAAATTTGCGCTGTTTGTAAGAACTTGTACGTTTAAACTATAGACTTAAGTCTGGTTCACACGGCAATCATAGTCATTATCATAACGTCATCAATGTCGGCTCCGGAAACACCTGCAATGTCTTTGTTCAGCAGAGTGTTTTTTGCCTCTTCTCCAAAATGATGTGGTTAATTCTATGTTTGTGTGTGTGTGATTTTGAAACGTGCAGTTGAAAACAAGGTCAAAAGGTCTCAAAACAGAAGACTTTCCAAATGATACATACCATTTTTGAGATTCACTGCTCCAAACTTGTTCCTTTTTTTCCCTTTGTCCTTGGAATCAAGCAACTGTTTTTATATAGGCAAGGAAAGTTTCCTACAGCTTCAGCAAGTTTTTCACCTGGCGTTCCCATTTTTTCTCTTCCCAAGATTTCCGCTTATATAACTATGATTATAATTCTTATGATTGCTTATGTTTCACGCCCCCTGTTCGTTATGATTAAGACTACGATTACGACGCTGTGTGAACCAGGTCTTAGATTTTATCGTCTGATCGTATAGGTAACTATATTTACATCAAAACATCCTGGCCAAGAGTACCTGGAGAAATAGCCCGACTCGTAAGTCCTGAAATAATTGGAGCCAAATGCGTACAGTTTTACTACCACATGAGAGGTGCAACGATCGGAGAACTCAACGTTTATATTGACAACGGCATATCGAAGTTGATAGTCTGGCAGCTGATTGGACAGCAGTCATCAACATGGAATAAGGGTTTGGTGCCAGTCAAAGATTTGAGGGCCTTTAAGGTAAGCAGATCACAAACATATAGCAAGAAACATTAAAAGCTGAAAATATTTAGAGAAAAGATGGATTGATTGTCTTTTCAGATTATTTTTGAAGGTGTGACAGGTTCAGACTACAGAGGAAATGTAGCTCTTGATGACATCACAGTTCTTAATAAAACTTGTGCCTTATTTCCATCGAAAGCTCAAACGACGCCAATCAACATAACAGGCCTTAATCACAGTAAGATTTGAGTAGATTTTTGATAAGTCTCAATCAAAAAAGCCTAATTATTATCATTATCATTATTGTTGCCGTTGTCGTTGCCTTTATTGTTATAATTATCATTATTATATCCACATCCACTGGATATGAGCAATCGCGCGCTCTGGTTCCTCTATTACAATGATATCAGCTCATATCCCGTGAGTAGAGAAACAAACAAAATGGCGAAGCGTTTCGCCGACGTATTTTCATTTTTTAAACCTGAAAATAATTAAAATTCTATATTTTTCACAATCCAGTGGATATGGATATAATAAAACAATTATTCCACTCAATCTCGTTGTACATGGCTAATAGCCGACTCGGCGCTGCGCGCCTCGTTGGCTATGAGCTCATGTACGACTCGATTTTGTATAATAACTGTTAAATATTGAGGGATAAAAATTTATATGTCTGCACACATGAAACATCCCCTTTCCAATTTTAATTTCTATCGTGCCTGACATTTCAGATGACGTCATATGGCGATCATCTGTTGTTAAAGCGGCGAAACTTATATTTGAATTCCAAATTTGATCTTTTTGATTCCAGCCGTTCGCCTGGCGGGAGGTAACGTTTCTTCAGCCGGACGGATCGAAGTCCTTCACAATGGGCGGTGGGGAACAGTGTGTGGTTCGAATTTTCCTCTTTCTTCAGCAAGGGTTGTTTGCAGACAACTTGGATTTCCAGATGTCGAGATGTTAGTCCCATGTTGTTCAATCTTCCCTCAAGGAACAGGAAGGATTCTGTTAGAAGATGTGCGGTGTCGAGGAGATGAACCCACAATTTCCATGTGTTCGCACAAAGGATGGGGAGTTTCACGATGCTCTCACAGTCAAGACATTGGCGTGATTTGCAAAACAAACAAATGGCTACGAAATGGTAGGCATCATCTGAAAACTTAAAACACATTTAGTTATTTCTGAAAACATTTTTTTAGTCTTAGTTACTGGTTATTTTTTATTGGAGATGGGTTAAAATTGACAAATTCCTGACTTTTCCAGGTACCCCCCTAGACAAACTATGCAAGAATGTTTAAATTAGAATAACTCCCATCTATAATAGGGCTCAAAAGTATTAAACTGGATAGTGCCTGGCAAATATGGCCCATCTGTGACTACCAAAACTTTTCACATCCCCTATTTTCTCATCATCTCATCAGTCTTATCGTCTTTCCAGTTCGTCTAAATGGTTCGTCCAATGACTTCGAGGGTCGAGTGGAGGTACAGATTGGAGGTATATGGGGCACAGTTAGTGATCTTGGTTGGGACATATACGATGCTGATGTACTGTGTAGGCAGATAGGGTTAGCAGGAGCAACAGGGAGCTATAACGGTGCTCATTATGGTCGTGGATCGGGGCCGGTGTGGATATCAAATGCGGCATGCTATGGAAATGAAACTGCATTATGGAAATGTAGCCTAACGATAAATAGAAACCCTCGAGTATCTTCTTCATGGTGGTGGAGAAATCCTCACCGAAGGGATGCTGGTGCTGAGTGTTATGGTACGTGCTAGGGTATATATTGAACATTACTATCAACTTCCTCAGTGGTATTATCGCTAATATTTATCGCTCTTATGAACATAATCATCCGCATCATCTAGATCTGTCACCATCACCATCACCGTCACCGTCATCGTCATCATCTTCATAACTATCACCATCATCGTCTCGTCGTCGCTTTCATCATATTATCATCCCCATCATCATCATCATCATCCCCGTCATCATCCCCGTCATCATCATTATCCTTATCCTCATTACCGTCATCATCATCATCATCATCCCCGTCATCATCGCCATTATCATCGATTACCATCATCATCACTATCATCATCGCCCATCATCATCATAAAACCAGCTTGATTACTAAGTAAGGCCGGGATTACACGGTACCGGACGAATTTTCGACCGTTCAAAAAGTCGACCGGTCATACCGTTTACACCAGTTTACACGGAGCCGTTTCTTTAATTGCACAAAAGATCACCGTACGAATTTTTACCCGGATAGCGTGGTCCCGTGTAAACGGAAGGCCTAAAAGTGCAACTTTTTGAACGGTCAAAAATTCGTCCGGTAACGTGTAATCCCGGCCTAAGTAAGTATAGCTATTGTGAGGTTTTGTTCAGAGTAATTAAGGAAGTATTATTCATTCAGCAACGCACAATCTCTACAGATCTCCGACTTACGGGAGGAAGAAAAATTAGTGAAGGCATAATTGAGATCCAATACCTTGGCACATGGGGAACTATTTGTAACGATAAATGGGACATGAACGATGCCAAAGTAGTCTGCAGACAGATGGGATATTCCAGAGCTGTCTCATTGAGGTTAGGATATTCTGCTACTCCATCTGCTGGCATAAACCCTGTAATATCAAGATTAATGTGCAAAGGAACTGAGCTATCCATTGGCCTTTGCGCCTATCAAACTCTTCTGTCTGTCACACACCAATGTACACACTTAAAAGACGCTCAAGTGGTTTGCGCCGGTCCAAGTAAGTGAAGAACTTTAGTTCGAGTTCAATTAGTGTTTTGGTTTAACCCAACTTCCGTTTATGACTCTTGTATATTCCTGCTAATGTCCACAGATAATTTTTTAATATATTTGTTTTCGTATTTTTATTAGTACCAACAACTTTACCAAAGACGACAACCAAAACTCACGTCCCAACAAAAGGTAAAACATATCGTAACGAGAATCGTGTTCCAATGTTATTCAATATTTACTTCACTCGCCTATTGACTCGTATCTATAATTTATACAGTCAACATTGTCCTCCGAAAAAAGACATTTAGACTACGAGAAATGTCACGTGATTATTTGTTTGTTCGTTTAAAGGGATAAAATTTCAATTCCTGTTAAACTTTAGTATCATTAAAGTTAACAGGGAATGATAAATATAAACTACGTGTACAAACATTTAGAGCGAGTTTTTTAGTTGTCTTTTTTCGGTGGACAACGTTACGGACATTGCCTGTATATTCAAGTGGTTAGCGACGATCCAAATAAGTTCAACGACAACATAGGGCCTAATTAACCAGTGTTTCGGTTTGTAACTCTTGTTTATTCCTGTCCATGTCTAGATGATTTTTTAATATTTTGTTTTCGTATTAAAATTATCAGTACAAACACCTATATCAACTACAGCCAAAACCAACGTCCTAACAAAAGGTAAGACAGTTCGTAACGAGAATTTTGATATAATTAGCGAAAAGCATCGGCCAAGTACGAGTTGCAGCTCTAGGTTTCGCTGCATGGGATAATTTAATGATAATACAAATAGGCCGAATCAATTGAATTTTACCGTGAGTCACGGTAAAATTCAATTGATTC
>WUAP02127722.1:0-14531 GCA_015163945.2 Stichodactyla helianthus | reverse complement strand
TGTAGTATAGTGCAGTACAGATTCGTATATGGGGTAGACAGGGGTTTAATGGGTATGTAGGGAAACGGAAAACCAACTATATTGGCGTACGCGTAACATGAATCTATAACCATTCAATTCGTATCTAGTCTTCTGGATTAGCGCAGAAACCATAAGCCGAGAAGGAACTGAGCAAATTTTCAAAAAGAAAAAAATATATACAACAATTGAGATTATTTTCGGCAAAAACGGGTCTTATTAATAACAAGGCGGCATAGGTATACCAATTGTCCTGGTAAAAACTTGCAGATTCATAATTTTATTTGCTCAAAATAAATTTTAATAAAAATGGATCTTTATTGACTACTTGGGTCATTATTACCAAAACATTACATCCAAAAATAGACAATGCCGATTGCAATGAGATTAAATATCTTAAGTAAATAAGAAAAGAACAATACTAAGATTGGTAAGAAAAGTTTCGCATTTAGCCAGCCGCGTGTTTGATCCGGCCGAAAAACAAATTAATAAAAAAAAAAAGGTCAGATTATTGTTCTAGCCGATTGAGTGAAGTCTCAGTGTTGTCAGATTAAGATTGGATAAGAATAAATCTAGTAAAAATATACGGCACAAAAAATGACAAAAGAGGGAGATTTACCTTTATTTAGGTTTTTCCCTTTACTTTTGTTTTTCTTTTCGTTCAGTTTTCTTTAATTATCTTCTCTCTTTTCGCCCTTCCCCCAAAAATTATACTTTTGTTATGTCCCATTTTATGAGGTATACCGCAAAAGGTTTCAATTAAAAACCTTCCTTTTCCCTCAGGGTAGTCTGCCCCCAGGTTGAGAACGACACGCAAAACGCGTATTGATCACACAGCACACGGCAGGTGATACACCTTCTAGCTTGAATTACACTCTAATGTTTTAATTAAATTGGAAGTTCCCAAACTAACGCAAATTCAAGCGATGACTGACTCCACTAAAGACACAATTGCAGTGGTACTATCGTATGTTTTGGTTCATACAACATGTCTGGTCATGAAAGACAACATTTAAGTAAGTGGAAAGGCAACTGGGACCTAATACAGACAATAAAGTCTTTTTTGACTCAGAGACGAAATAAAACCGGTGACCTTCGAATAAGTAAAAGTGTGATAGGCTGTTTTTAATGATATCAGAAAGGTGAACTAATAATCATTACTTGATAGTCTTCTTTTGCAAAAAAAATTAGGCGATAAACAATTAAAATAAAAGAAATAGCTAAAATTTAAATTAAAATTTCAAGATAAACTTTCTTGGTATTAGTAATGCGCCTATTCGCCTTCTAACTTCACTCAAAAAAGAAATTTATTTCCAAAACTCATAAAAATTCGTTTCAGGAAATACAAATCTCAAATTTCCTATTTTCGTTGAAATTATAACAGCTGCTTATTTTCATGTCAATTATGCCCGATTCTTTGCCGGTAACGCTAGAAATTTTCTGTTTTTTCATTTGTGGCAATATTGTTTTCTTAAAATGTAATTGTCCCATACGCGTCAGGATAAACTTCTCCCTTAATAAAATCCTTTGAAAATAAATTAAATATTTTGATGGAAGTGCCTAGAAATCAAGCCAAAGCGAAAGCTTTCATCTGTTGCTTTTGTTGCCGATTGACCAATGGTGTCATATTGCATAACAATAAGCTTTTGTGATATTGTCAAGAGCTATTCTTCACTGTCATGGAGGTATGTATAATTGACTTTGGGTGAGCCGCAAATGTCTGACAGAGAACAATACAGCGCCAGTCAGTCGTGATGACGCCTTTTGTTTGGCATTTCCTATAATCAAGCATGCCTTCTATTCCAAGCATTCTATTGGTTCTTTGTTCACACAATTCGCCTACACGCCAAATACAACAAAAACCGTAATATATTGTTCGGCGTGTATTGTTTAGCGCCGAGATCTGAATTTCCAAGCATTTGTTCTTCAGATCTACTCGATAAAGACAACTCTCGTGAGCTAAACTCGAACCATTTGAAGTCCGTACATATTCGTTCGAAATTTGAGCTAAATTTTGACTAAACCCAAGAGTGTTTTTCCCGCCTATCACGTGCTTTTGGGCGTCACGTGATCGAAAATATGTCATATCTGAGTCTTTGAGATTATATTTGAAGGGGAATTAGTGAGCAAAATGGCTGCGGCTGTTTGTGAGGAAGTAGGGACCGAAAATGAGCCCGAAATCCCCGGAGAAGTAAAGATCGAAAAAGTAGAACAGCCCAAAACTAGTGATCAGAATTTTAACTGGAAATTGCCGACGACAGCTGCAGTTTTAGTGCAGTCGAATTCAGCTTCAACCACGTTATGTGAGTCAACTACCAACCAAGTAAACACTATAGTAGTTTCGGAGTGTCCACAAATTGACACAAATCTAAAAGTTACTGGATTGCCTATAAAAACACAACTAATGCCTGGGCCGTACTCTGAAGTACAGCTCCCAAAGAAAGACAACCACATCAAGCGACCAATGAACTCGTTTATGGTTTGGGCACAATCTGCTAGAAGAAAGCTCGCAGAGCAATATCCACACGTTCATAACGCCGAGCTCAGTAAAATGCTGGGCAAGCTTTGGAGAATGCTCTCCGCTTCTGAAAAACAACCATACGTAGACGAGGCTGCCAGACTAGACAAAAGGCATAAAGAAGACAATCCCGATTATAAGTATAGACCACGGAGGAGGCAGAAGTCTCTGAAGCGAGCTTACGCGCAGCCAAGAATGGTTACCGGCTGGCCTGTGCAGCAAGAAGGATTTAAGAATCAATCGTTAGCGATAAATGGTACCACTTCACCGAACAGTACGCTAGCTTCGACTGTTTTGACTCCACACCAAGGGAACACCTTCCCTTCCCAAACTGTGACGGTGAACGCTAACGGTGGAGTGGCCTACACCGCACTCGGTGGCCTTGGGTTCGTACCTGGTGGAAGCATGATCATCCGACCGACTTTTGTCACAACAACAACAGGAGCTAACGCTACTATTGCTTTACCACAAGGTGTGACAGTCCAGGCTGTGCGACCGCCAAACGTTACAGTCACTGTAGCGTCCTCTCTTGCTAGTCCAACGTACGCGATCCCAGTCAATCATCTGGGATCTGCACCTATCCTTGTGGCTGCTGGAGTCAACAATATGGTTCCGACCACCTCAGAGCATAGTTCGATCACTGTTGAGAAGTCGGCAGAAGGAGGATTAATCGTAGTGGCAGCACCACCGAGTATTCATTCACAGCCTACGCAAGCTTTTCAGGGTTCTGAAAGCGAGGCGAGTGAGGCAGCGAGATCAGATGCTGGTACTCCTAACGCTAATACTATGGTCAGTCAACAAGAATCGAACTATATAACCGAGAATGCTTCCCGAGAAGGCAGTCCAGCCACACGCGTCGAACAACAAAGCATCGAAGTCAAAGCTGAACAAGGATGCCGAATATGAGTTGTTCTTTAACTGCTTTTTGTCCTAAGTGGTAAGCAGAAGTGCATGGAAGGGCTTTTGTTTATTTATTTTACACATTCCAACTGAACAGTTTCGGGACTCTTTTCGAACCTGACCTGACTACCCACGTATACAATCTTAGCTTTCTAAAGCGACACTGCAATCAAACCTTTGTAACCCGATGGCTAACTAACTGATAATCAAACCTTTGTTCTGTTGTCGTCAACATTATTGTCTAAAGATCGTCGGACTTTGCTCGATAATTTTTGCTATACTTCCTTTGTCGATTTTCCTTTGTTCAGAAGGCGGCTCCTTTGTAATCTTGTCTGTATATAGTCGAAGAGTGAATTTGGTCGATTAAAGATCAAAATCACAAATAAAATAAATATACTAGTTAAGAATTATCAAGAGCACAAAAATCATTAGCTTTCATGAAGCTAGGAATTTTTTTTTGCAGTCAAATCTGATCTTTTACTCAATTTTTTTTTCAACTAGTAACTTGAATTATTAATGCGTTATATTTCTTTATTGTACCCAAAGTACTGTATTGTTGCCCTAGAGCCACAACAATCGTTCATAAATATTTCCCTTCAGAAAATTTGAAAAATTACAATTAAATGAGAACACATGACTCGGTTGCCTTATTAGACATTTTTTAGTACAGTAGCACAGCATACACGGTATCTAACTAGTGTATAAAAAATGGTTACTTTAGTGAGATGTTTTAAGTCTTGACATATAGATTTTACATCGAAGTCTTTTTTTTCTGGAAATATAGTCTCTATATATTGATGGCAGTGATCACTTTAGCAACAGTTAGAAGTGACATTGCTATCTTTTCGATCCTTTTTATTTCTTTTAATTTTCATCTCATTTTTATTTCTGTCCAGTTTCTTTTGGATTGCTTTGAAAAGTTTAATTCAAATTATGAACTGTCTTTATAGTTTATGAAAGTAGCAGGAAAAAATTGATGATTGTAGTTAAAAATTGTATGTGAGAAAGATAGGTTTTATGAAATTCTATGCTTTACCATTTTTTATCTTTTATTTTTTTGAGATAAACTTCTGTGTACAAGTTAAAGTAATCTGTCCTCATCAGTAGCCATCTTTACATTGGTTTGTTTGCACTTATCACACGGAATTTGAATTTTTTATAAACACTTACACTCTATAACTCTGTATTTTCTGTAGAATCCAGGAACTCAAGTATTTATTCAATGCTGACCTATTAGAAATAGAAAACGACTCCGACTTCATTTTTTGTGACATCAGCTTTATTAAATTTTAATAAGTTTAATCAACACTATATAATAATACTTTAGCAGATGCTGAAACTTTTACTCAGAATAATTGGTAATGGTTTAGATTTTAGATAAATAGTATTTAAATGTTTAGTTTCTAAAAGTAAGATTTTATTTGACAAGCAGACTTTCAAAAGTAGTTAAAACTATTTTATAAGTCTTGCAGAAACTTGTTTATTGATATTTTACTTGAAAGTGTGTTAGAGCTTATTGCTATGAAATTAAAGAGCAACTAACAAGATTAAAGAAATGTTAGCTGTGTTGTTTGAGAACTATTGCATGTTATGCATTATATATATATTGCTTAAGTGCATTATAGTTTGGACTTTGTATGAGTTGGAAGCAATTATGCTATTTGCTTATTCAGTATCATTTGGATGTTTTACAGAAACTTTTAATCCTGTTTTGTAGAGAACTCAGATCTAGCTCAGCTGCAGTGAAGTAAGTCCACTCAGCACCAGCTCCACTGCCATTAGAAAGCATTATTATGTTTTCCAGTTGATGGCTTGCCATTATAGTTATCAGGCTTCCAACTCCTATGAAATCTTCTTTGGGATCCAGTAACATTATTATGTTGACAAATCTGTTTAAGTGCTAAAATAGGTTGCAAAAGGGTGAGATTATAGATAGAGGTTTTTCCGTTGATCCATTTACCTCAGTTTTTGATTTTAGTTAATTATGTAATACAAACTAGTGATTCTTCAGTTTTATTATATCATATAACTGTAATATTTTATTCTACAAGCAGTTTTAGATTATTTTAGAGTTTTGGTCTTCCATTTTCTGTGGTATCTTTATTTTAGGTATTAGTAAAAATTATTCAAAGATTATGATGTGATTAAATTTTAATTGTAAAATATGTGACAAAGGAGGTGAATTGATTTCTTTAATGTTCTTTGCTCAACTATAAGCTATTAATATTTGAAAAAAGATGGTAGTTGAAAAATTAAGTTTATTTTGTCCAGTTGTTAAAGTCACCAACTACTAGATTTCTGTGGCTTAGATAAAATCACTTGTTGCCATGGAGACAAGGAATAGGGCTTGCATACAGTTCAGTATAATTCTGGCTCTACCAAATATATTTATAAAAACTGATTATAAAGTGCAGATTTTTTTTTGCGTGAAATTCCACTAAATGGAACTGGTCATTATTTGTTGCTAAGAGGAGTTAAAGGATTTACATCATCTAATCCCCCTGAGGCACTCTGGAACTTGAGTGTTCCCCCTTTTTTTTACACAAATTTACTGAAAAATTTATGTGTTGCCCCCAACTGTCTGTCATTGTTTTGCTAATTCTCCTACACACTTGTTGCAGAGCCTGGTGATGCCCCCTAAATTCTCTGACATCCTGCAAAGGCCATAAATAATGACTGTTCCCTTATGACAGAGGGCAGTATATGAGTTTCACAAAATATACTGTGTTAGGATCTTCAGTACTTTCAGTGATTTTGTCCTCATTCATCACATGCAATTATAGCTTGTGTCACCAGCAAGTGATCAGGAGTATCAAAAAAATATAGTGTAATATGCACACAAACTAGCATAGCACTGAAATTGTTGTCAAACAAGCTTTGACTTGCATTTTAACTTAAATCGATAGCATTGGAAGAAGAGTCAAAGAAATCAATACATCTGCAATAATTATGATTATGTAATTGTATATCCATATATATAACCATGGTTACTGTGTAACTGACAGTGTAATCAGCTATGACGTCCACTAATTAAGAGAATTAAAACAGCAACCATTGTTTCCCAGCCAATGAACAAGCACTTATGTATATGTAAACAGCTCTATTTGATATTTAAACCATTAAAACTCATGCACAAACCAAGTTGATTGATAGTGCATAAGATGGAAAGACCTTGTAAGCTTAAGGTGTGATATTGCAGAAGGCTTGGGAAGTTGTTTCTGGTAGCAGATTGATATTGTAAACTACAGATATTTTATATGGTATGAAGTAAGTGCAAATAAATGATCCTTTCAATTAGTAGTTGTCTCAAAATTATGAATTGTAAAGCACCACCATGGTTAGGAGCAAGGAAGGCTTGTTAGAGTGCAGCCTTCCGGGCATGAGGTCTGAGTTTGATTCCTAGGGACCTCACATCCTTGTTTCAACTTCTTTCCATTCTGTGCAGCTTCAATAGACCTTGGCTTGTGCGTAATGTTTTCCCTTTTTAGACCACATCAATCCCTTGAGGATGTATTTTCTCAAGCATTCAGAGAAACAAAGAAATAAAACCTAAGGGAATGACACATGATCTGAAAAGGGTAAACATGCCCAAGCCAAGGTCTAATAGCTTTAAATACCCATAAAATGGAGCACCTTCCAGTGATTTATGCACAAGCCCCTGGCTCAGTAGAATATTGGGCAACCACTCCCTGCATTATGGAAGTAAAATAAATTACCTTTAACCTTACCTATGTAAATCTATTTCAAAAAAGGTTGTCATTCAGTTTTGTTTGTAGTTGATGAAACCATTTTAAAGGCCTTGAATGTTTGTGCTTGTATGCCCATAATTCCTTTCCATCTTGGAATGACCTATTTCCTATTGCCTATGATGCTTGGTGATATCTCTACACTAAGCTCCATGTTCTTGACAAGAATAAGCAGAAATGCAAGCCATTCCAGCTATTTATGGGTGGCATAGTGGTAAAACGTTCGCCTCTCACCACTGGTCCAACGGGTAGAGTCACTTGTTCAAGCCCTGCGGACACCACATGTGAGTAGAGTTTGTTAGATGTGTTGTTCTCTCCCTTGCCACGAGGGTTTTTCTCCAGGTTCTCTGGTTTTCCTCCCTCCGTAAAAATCAACATGTGAGCTGAGAGTTGTATGCTTAAAACAGTTAATGTAGTGGTTTTGAAATGGGTATACATTGACTTGTAAACTGACTAACAAACAATGTCATTCATCAGATATCCAATCCACAAGCTTTTGACTGATGTTATAGACAAGAATAACTTCCAGCTCAAAGTATTTGATTGAAAGTGTTATGGTACAAATTTTGGGAAATTACCTCAAAGCCTTGCTAAAATGCCTTGTGTTTGTCCAGCACTCAAATTTGTGTAATTAAGAACACTTGATTTTATTGCTTGTGAGTGCTTTTAAAAAGGTATAGTTGTGTTTTGCAACTTGTGCCATAATTTTCTGTTTTTTCCACATAAAGTTGAAGATTATCAGAACCCAAAATCACCTTGGCAGAATGCCAGAGAGTTTGTAATTAGTAAGGCCATGTTTGATGGGGATTCAACTTAAGTAGACACATTGAAGCAATGCTAGATTATTAGTAGTAATTGTTTCAAAAACTCTTATGCTCTACTAGTCTAAACACAGCCTAAGTTAGAAAATAGACCTGACTTTTCTTTGGGCTTAATGTTTTCCCATTTCAGACCATGAGTCATCCTCTAAGGAATAAAATTCTTTGTGTAAAATTCATACATATTAATGTGTCTTCTCAAGCATTTCCAAGAAACAAAGAAACAAAACCCAAGGGAATGACGTGGGCTCTGAAATGGGAAAAAATTACACCCAAGCTAAAGAGGTCTGTTATTAATTTAGATGTACCAATCAGGAGCACTGCCTTAATAATAACAGTACAAAGTTCACTCAAAGTTCAGATGTTTTTGACCAATATTTAATCATTAATAACATTACTAATGACTTGACATACCTAAAATCAATATTTTGACTAATTAAATCCATGTCATAATAAAAATAAATCAAGTTAAATAATCTTTGATCCTCTGACAGTAGATCAGACATAATTTCATATAATATCCTCTGTAATATCAATAGCTTTAAATATTAATTTTAGCCAACTCTATAGACCTTTCTTGTGTGGTGGCCATATTTATCCCCACAAGAATTTGATCAGACTCCCATTGTTTATACCAGGCATAACTTGTTTGGAAGTACTTGAATGTAAGGCTTGTGGGGGAGACTGTTTTAGAAGTTGCCATGGTCTCCACCTAATAAAGGTGAATAACAATGACATCCTTGGTTTTGAGGAATGCTAAAGATTATTTGATACTGTAACTATTATATAATATGCAATGGCAATAATTTGAAAAGGCTGATTTATTAAAGTGCCTATGACACATCTAACAATATTCTCAGTCTAGATTTTACATTAGGTGAGCTGTTCTATGACCAAAAGAAATTATATAGTTTGACTGATGCATCTTGGAGTTATAAAGGTTTTTCCATGCCACATGCTAATGACTGTGACGTCAAAAGAGTCATTCATGTTTATTTGTTGTTCCTTTTATTTGGAAACACTGAATACTTTGTGAAAACTAATTAGCAATAATTTTTATAAGAGCCACAGGTAAAACAGAGATACTTTCAAAATTCAATTTATGATCCGTATTAGTTAAGTTTCATATATTAAATGATGACTCCTCTGATGTCACAGTTATTAGCATATGGCATGGAAAAACCTTTATAACTTCAAGATGCATCAGTCAAACTCTATAATTTTCTAGTGTCATTTTGGTGTCATTGAACAGCTCACTTCATTTAGAATCTATACTGAGAATATTTATCAGATGTGTCATATGCACTTTAACAGTATTTAATGTTATTAATAGCTTAATAAAGGATATCTGTAGGCAATATCTAATTTTTATCTTGTTTGTCATTCTTAATTTATGCTTGGAAACTTGAGGGTTCATTCTGAAGTTTAAGTCTTGCTGCCAGTAAAATGAAGGATTCACAGTTTACTTAAGCAGGCTTGAATGGGTTTTTGAGCTGGCATATACGATAACAAAAATGACCCTGAAAAACTTTATATGGCTAATATATGACAGTAAGTTGACCCAGAAGACCAAAGACCATAAAGTAAAGATTGGAGTGAAAATGAAAATATGATGTAAGGTGTTGCTATGACATTGATAGAACACTTAAAATGTGAAAGTTGAGCAAAGTTTTTCATCTAAAAAATCATAGCTCAAGAACTGTTTGGTAAAAATCTTTTAAAAGTGCATACATCATTAAGAGCGCACGCACAAAAACCATTTCGAGCCTCCTTAAAGGGGGGAGGGTTATGGTGACTTATCAACTCTCATTTAATTTAATTATAAGTCCAGTAAGCTTTTCTGATGAGTAGAGACTAGTGAAAACTAGTTTAGATGAGTTGTAAGTTTTTCTGATCTGATTGCCATACCCCCCTTCTAAATAAATTATGAACTCTTACTCTCTTAGGAAATGGTTACAGAAAACTGTCCAATACAACTGCTTGTACCGGTATTTGATTGGTTGCAAATATCTAGCTGACCAATGAGGCACAAGCTTTAATAGAAAAAAGCTATTTTCTGATTGGTCAATTACATATGAATGATGAATTAGGCAGGATTTGCCATGTTTTCTGGTCTCTTGATGGTTATTAGGAGTGCAGAATGTGTAAGTGAATTTGTCTGTGGTATAAAAGTTTTTCTGCATCTGAGATTTTAGCAACAGAATCAGATACCCTGCCAGCAGAGTTGCCTTTTCTAATCTTTCTAAGGGTTCAGCAGCAGGGCACAGAGAGCAAGACAAGACATCTTCATAACAGACTTAGAATGAATGCTAAAGAACCTGGCTTGAGTTGCATTTTTAGGTTTAACCGAAACTCAAGAAAAAATCACTTTAAAACATGCTTGCTTTGAAATATTTGAGAGAGGGTAACTTTTCAGAATGGTGTGAAAACTAGAGACAAGGAAAAAGAGAAAAAAGAAATAAAAAGAGAAAAGGAGTAGGAGAGAAAATCAAGGGAAAAAGAGCAAAAGGAAATGAAAAAGCAGTAGCCAACAAAAAATGAAATATCTATAGCATAATAAATAAATGTATCTTTCTAGGAATGCATCTTTGATAGATACATTCTTTTGTTTTTGGGGGAACAACTGCATTTTTAAACATGTCTGCATTCTCTCACAACAGCACTGGGGAAACAAGTTGGCAAAAAAATTGCTGTTGCCAAAAAATTGCTGAATATACAGTTGCACTAAAAACTGGGTTCATACTAGATTCCCAAGAAAAGACTCCAGGACTTTTCAGGGACAAAATTGACCAATCTAAAGGAGCAATTTACACACTTGAAGTTAAGAAACTACATGAATCCTGTATAAAGTATTGAACTGTAGAAATGGGAAATTAACAAAAACCAGCCAAATATAAGGAAAATATAACAGATGTCTGTAAAAACAATGTAATATGTGCATGTATGTCCCTGTACTGTGATATAAACATGCTGGGAGATGCAGAGCACAAGAAAAGCAAGCTTAGGAACACAAGACATAATAATAAATATTTGTTGCTGTTTTAGTGTGAGCATGGCTTTGTCCTTTGATGTAAGCCAGTTCAAAGTTTAAGAATCGTTTTCAGTGTGCATGTGATTTTATCCCAAATTTCTCGCCTTTTGTTTAAACCTTTTGTTTTTAATTAAACAAAAGGTGAGAAATTCAGGATAAAATCACATGTGCACTGAAAACGATTCTTAAACTTTGAACTGGCTTATAAACAATTGGTAGCCAGCCAATCAACAAATGCGTTGTATATCTGAAATATTATTATAATGCTTTTAAAAAAAGCCTTTAGTTAGAGTATGCAGAAATGTCTTTTAGTTCCAGTAACTTTTTTAATCTTCCTATATTCATATCTCTAAGTATCAGAAGCTCTTTGCTTCAGTTCTATTGATATACTTATATGCTTCAGTTTAAGATATATATATTCAATAATAAGTAATAATACAGTACTTAAATAATGATAATAGTTATTAGTTACAGCTGGATGCATGGTTTAATGCACTAAGGAAATAAAAATATTTAATAAATCAGGAGTAATTTTCTTGGAATACAGTCAGTTAGTTATATAATTTCTACTTGGTTGGACTGCCTACTCTTTTAATTTCTAGGATTTAATGGTTGCAGTCAAGTGGAAATGACTATAATATGATGATGTTGAGGTATGGCTTCTATGTGAAAACAGACCATACCCCCTAGTTATGGCACAGATGTAAATGCTGCTTTGCATCATGGGAGCTGTAGTCTCACATTAACTGAGAACAATCAGTGGAAATCTGTCAAACACCTGCAAATAATCTCAGACATGAAAAAATTACAGGATTTCCACAGATAGCCAGTATCAGTTATGTGAGGTAAATGCATGACTACAAGTCCCAGAATGCAAAGCATGCATTTGCATGAATGTCATAATCAGGAGAAAGGTCTATTATTCTGGCATTTTTGAAACTGTCATACCCCTATATGTGGTCTGGGGTTATAAGATGCCCATATTTGGAACACACACTGTCACAGAGGTAGTATCTACTATTAATACATGTAAAGATTATCTTTGCCACCAAAAGTGTCTCTCTTTTCAGTTTTTCTGATACTGTAACCACTGTAATGTGCCATCAATGGTGAGAAAAGCAAAGCCCTTGTCAAAATTGTCCTGGTCCTCTAGATAATTTATCAACCTTTCATTACATTTGCAAATGATTTAATGAGATGACATTGAGAAAAACTTAATGGGCCTATTAATAAATACCAAGAGAAGCCATATCTTGACATCATCATCGTACATAAGCTCATTAATAATTTTCATGAGTGCTGTCAACATGGTAATGTTGGCACTTAATAAATACTGTAATTGGTTTATATTACTTTGTTTCTTGTACTTTAAGACAGAAGGGCATCAAACCTTTCTTTGATTTGCCACCTCGTAATCTGAGATCAAGCCAGTGTTGCTTGTTAGGGATAGTCTTATCATTCAAGACATCAATCTCATAACCATCGATATCAACCCCAGAAAATGACGACAGGACCGAGCTGCTACTGACAGCACTGATATTGGACTCCAGCTCCACATCAAGTTCATCCATCTGTTTCTTCTTTCTGGGTTGGAGCATAAGAAGGCGGGTGGCACCATCCAAGTGATGAAATATCTCTAGTCCCAAGAGGTGGGATTGAAGGTCTGTGGACAAGCCACTAGAATCAGATGAGATCCAACATTTGACATAGTTGAAGTCCAGCTGCATTTGCTGTGCTCCATAAAAGCTGAAAAAATATGATTACCTTGTGAGTAAGGTATGGGGGAGGGGTGGGGGGTGGGGGGCGGACTTCAGGGTAAAAGTATCAGGTATGCTCGTAGAAAATTTTCAAAAATAACCCTAAAAGATACCAGAAGTCTTTTAAAAAGAGTGTGGCTGAGCAATTTTTAACCCCTAAGAGACATCACTAACAAATAGATAAATAAATAAATAAATGTTAAGTATTACTGGTATTAAAGCACCTAAACTCTGCATAACTATAAAGATAACCCCACTGCGAAAAGTGATGAGCTGTCCCGTTTTCAATACGCTAAAAGATACCTGGGAATTGTGAAATTCTAAACTTCAATTTTAAAACCCTAAATCACTGAATTTTACCCCTAAGAGATACAACAAGCATACCCGATACCTTTACCCCGGAGTCCCCCCCACTGGGGTAAGTTAGCATTCCCCCAAAAAATTGGGGGCGGGAGGGGATGACTAATGAGAAAATGCCAGGTCCCTAAAAGTTTTAGAGTGAACAAAGGGGTTGTCTCAAGGGGGTAGTTTCTGTTGCAAGTGGGTTTTTACAGGGTAGGGTTGCTAGCCTTATGCCTAACCCTCCTTCTTTCTCATCTGGACTTGGGACCAGCCGTGGTGGACAGGAGCAGGGAATGGGGTAGAGAATAATTAGGGATCTACAAGGGGGTGGGTTCTTGGAAAAATCTTTTGCTTGGCAAAATGGGTCCAGAAAATTTTTTTAACAGGGGGGGTACGTTCTTCTCAGTGCCCCCCCTCCCCCACCACCAAAGAAGGTGGTGCAACAGATATGAAATAAACATTCTTTGTTTTATGATGTTATAACACTTAATAACTCTTTAGCTCACAATCTGTGGCATTCACTTTATTTGTATGGATGGAGGGAAGCAACTGGAGAACCTGAAGAAAAACCCTAAAACACAGGAGAGAAACAACCAACAACTCTTCCCAAATATAATAGTAGGTCCAAGTTTTGAGGGGATAATCACAGGACTAAGAGGCAGCATATTAACAGCACACACCACCCATAAGAGACCTATATCATGCACCATTCCCATGAGAATAAATAACTTTGTTTATGCTGGCATACAAACTTCTTCTAAAGTACTCAAATACAAGGCTCAAAGGACAAAAACATATTGCTTCAGTAATGCCCCTTGAGAAGGCCTATTTCAAAATCCATACACACCCCTTTCTTTTCTGTGCAAGATGTTACCTGAAAATGATCTCCTCTTTTAAGATATATGCACTCCAGACTTCCATCATGATTGTAGTTGTCAAAGCCAAAAGCTTTCGCTGTGAATCCAAGGGGAGTAGTGATGCTCCTTGAATTACTGGCTCCAGGATCTGAATAATGCTATGCTCAACATAGGAATTGTGTTGGCATGGTATTCCTGTAAAGAAGAAGTGTTTTTAATGTATACCTCTTACTGACCAAGCATATTGTCCTACTCCCTTATGGCCTATATGCATAGCACACTGGCCATAAATATGTAGAAAAACATGAGGTTCCATAACTTACATACAGACTGAGCAAGCAAGGTTAATAAGATGTTTATCATATGGCAAGGCAAACACAAAAATAAGGTTGGTGGTCCATACCTTAAGTTATGGACTGCAAACTGGCCAATGAGAGCATGTGAAATTTCCTTGCCATTACATTATGTTAAGGTAATTCCGAAGAAATAAAACCGCACATGGAATTTTCATGAAACTTCGCAGAGTAGTAATTTTTGAGCTGTT
>WUAP02127711.1:0-14533 GCA_015163945.2 Stichodactyla helianthus | reverse complement strand
CTTGCAACTAAGATGTTGTTTGATAGAATAAAATCTATTGGTTGCAAAGCTAATAATTTTCTTAGATGCTTCGAAATTATATATATATATAATTTATATATATATATATAAATTGAAATATCATGCAATCGCGTACCTGTAAAAAACACTTGAAATCACTGCCTGATATTTAAAACTAAGAGATATATTACTTGAAATATGAGATAAATAGCATCCATTAAACATCTTATAACATGAAAAAAAAAAAAAAAAAAAACCACTTGAAATCACTGCTTGATATATAAAAACCAACTCTAAAAAGTCAAAAGCCCTTCATCACCCAGCCGACCACAATCATAATCCAGCCCTTGGGCAATACTTGTTATGATCTCTGCATATTCATTGTATGATTAAGAACGGAATTTCGCTGATTAGTTAAAATCAATCGATATTTTTACTCTTTTGTTGAACGTACGTGTGAGAATAATTATCAATTAGAATAAAATGAAACAAAAAAAGAATAAAGAAACGAATATTCATTTTCCTTTGAAATTACGTTCACAAATTACACTCAGTCTTTTGATGCTATTTTCGAAAACTTGTCTCCGCCATTTTTTCAAATGCTGCGCTATTTGCTCTCAGTATTCATCCCATTCTGTTTTCATCTCTGCAAAATACAATTGGACTCTAATAGTTGGCACACCTTTTACATTTTTATAGAGACTGACACAGTCAAAAAGCAGTTTCCTATATTAAAGGTGCAGTTCCATTCAGTTTGATATAACGCTCCTAGCCTGGATTCAGTTAGATTTATACTTTTTCCTATTACGTATGTATAAAATGTGTGCATATAACTCGGTGTTTAATTTCAAATGTTCAATTTTTCAATTTTAATGTACTTGCTAAAAAGCTTTCTTTAATTATTCTTGGTTGCTACGTACATTTAAATTGATAGTCTTGTGACTTGTCCCTTCTTGGCAAAAAAAACCGCAAGAGATTAGCAGTGTTTGCTAATGAACGGCTCTTGTCGATGTTACAAATCACCAATAGCATGAAGCCAATATGTACCGAATTTATTTGTAAAACACTTTCAGAAGATATCGTTAGCACAGTTGTGCGTTGATTTGCACTTCAGAAAACGAATTAACAGCCAAGAGGAAACGTTCTTGTATAAACACTAATGAACGAAAGCAAGAAATGGGAGACAAACACTATCCCAGCTGCATGTGCTTACATGATCTTACATTTCACTATGATCACTTTACAAGCTTGAGATAGACGTCTTCTAAAGTGTGATTTGTAGTATCCTCTAGCTTTGAATGCCTTTGTGATACACTGTGTCGGAGCCAAATCATTTATCTTAGGATTACCGTACATTTAGGTGAGTGAAGATGTCTCTTCCATCATAGTCCGGTAAGCAATATGTAGAGCTGTCATTGTCATATCTATCTGTTTCGTTTTAATGGTGTGAAAATACATATGGAAAACGACATGTACTGTACAATCAACACCACATTAACCATTTCAAAGCTGAAAAAGCAAAGAGCTTGAAAATTGTATATATATATATATATTGTATATATTTTTTAAAAATCTAAACAGCAATTACTGTGCAAAGTAGCAAAAAATTTCATCAACGTGATATATATATATATATATTTTGATTTGAGAAATGTCATTGAATTTTTACTTTTTTATCGTACATTATAAAGTATCACTGGACAGGAACAAGGACATGTTATAAATATACAAAACTAGCGGAAGAGACGTAAGCGAGGATAGCCTAAGCAAATAAATCACAGATATGACTAAAAATTGAAAACGTAATTCTGTAAGTGAAAATCTGAAAGAGCCTTTGATAAATTATTTAAAGGATACGTATTACACCTTTAAGCCAACACGGCTGAAAGACATTTCAAGACAAACTAGTACGTTTTCGTTGTAAGTAATCACTGATTTTCACTTTTTTTTTCTATCCAAAAATTATTCAAGTTTTCGTCAGTTTTGTTAAAGAGAAAGCCATCACAACTTGTGTTGATAATAACTTAAGAGCATAAATACATCTATTTTTGATGCACAAAATTGTTTTCTTTTTGCCGGTTGTGAACGGTAATACTTCGTCGTTAATTTCCTCCTTATTTTCTTAACAATAGCATTTGTTTTCTACATTAATATCCTCATATTATCTTTCTACGTTAGTATTTGAAAAACAGTGTTAAACCCGCGGTCAGACCCGCCTGTTATATGATCATCGATTCCCTTTGGTTTCAAGACATTCTGGCGCAGCCTCATTGTTTAGTTGTGCTGTTTGCACGAAGAGTTTCTGGATTATAAGGTGAGTCAGGTTGAATCACTCATAAACAAAACCTTAAGCAAACAGGCACACAAGAATATTGTCATTAAATGCACAGCATACTGTTTTAATTACTAACTATTATAGGGAATATTTCTCATTATCTAGGCATGCTACGCTATCTTTTCTCACGAGTAAGATTCAAAATCTATGTATTTATTCTATGTTTTGGACTAATATTTATATTTTTGTATCTTACATTTTTAATTTCCAAAAGGCACAGTGTAAGATTAACTTTGCTTAACTGGTTTATTTTATTAATTTTTTAAAAACCTTTTTTAAATATAGTTCATTCATTTAAAATCAAAGACTTTTTTGTACAAAATAGCCTTTATTCTTACAGATATATTTAAAATTAAAATGGTTTAAAATAATTTTCGCTATTATGATGACGATGATGATGATTATTATTATTATTTAGTAATGGCTATTATTTTTGTATGTGACTGAATTTATTTCCAGTCATTTGGATCCATATAGATACTATATTCGTAAGGGTTTTCGATTCTTAACTCCTATTTCATCTATATACCATGTACTTGTTCCTACAAGAGGGATTTACAATCGATCTTGCCGTAGTTTTGTTTCTAAGCACCTATCAATCAAGGAAATCTCAGATTTCCTTTTAGCGCACAAGTCACGCTTTTTGACTTTACATGTGAAGTGATTTGATTGCTAATCTTTCTTCAGGATGATTTAACGTACAAAAATCCCTTCTTTCTTAGTGTTAATGAGGTTCTTTTCTCTACTTTTAAGTCAATATTCAGTGTTTTCAAGTCACGTGATAAATAAGACACGTGACAGACGCCTACTAATTCTCTTCCAGCAAATTGAGTCATAGGGAGAGCTGTTTATTCCTGTAAATAAGTTTAACCATTGATTCAGTATCAAATGCCCCCGCGGTCATAGTTTCAGGCAACAAGACGATTTCACCAGCTAGTTTGAGAAGGTGAGAAATGCCACAATAGTCCTAACAGTACGAATACATTCATAGAATCGAGTATTATCCCGTATATTAAACAACAGCGATAAGATTTTCACATTTATCATCAAACACAATTTAAGTTTCCAATTTCCGACATGGTTGTGTCAGTATCCATTCCTAGTAAAAGATTTTGTATGCTCATTTAAGGTGATAAATGAAAGATTCCATTGTCTAGTTCTACATTAAGGTGGCTTTTTTAGATCCCGCTGATCATTTGTGGCTTTCTCTCGGTGCGTCTAGGCAAATGATTTATTTGTTATATATTGACAAGAAAAAGTCTCGGTAAATATAAGATTTCCGCTCAACTTTCAACGCATCTTTGGTTGTACAAAAGCGCATGAACGTTTCTTATTCTTGAAAAATTTTAAACATCTATAAAGGCTATCAAGACACTCAAACTACTGTCAATACTATTCAAATAGGTGATGTGCTATGCCAGATCACGTGATCGATCACTTCCCGCCATTTTGCAAACGTACACCCTGAAAATGCAAGTTCACATTTTTTGAATAAAAAGCCAGAAATGTTTTAGAAAGTTTGAGGTTTGAATTCCGTTCACGTTTGTTCAGGTTGATATTAGAAGATCATATTTTAGCGCACAGAACAACGGGAGCTGAAGAAACGATTCCATCTGTCAAGTGACTGAGAGTGGGTGGGGCCAAGCACTTTCCTTATTTTCATATATTTTGATATGAATTTATAAATATGGGTGGTTTATAAAAGACGCGGACTTGAACCTTAAACTGTTTAGGATGCTCCGCGGTCCCTCTGATGTGCCTGTCTTCAATCCGTTCACTTTTTCCATTATTAAAGTTAAGCTGTTATTTAGCTCGAGGGAACGAAAAAGATCGCATAATCTTTGTTAGTGACGCATCTTCAACTATCAGGGAAACCTGGCCTCACAGACAATCATTTAGATAGCTCTATAAAGTGACTGAATCAACAACAACACAGCATTCTGAGCCAGGACTTCTTAGCTAGAACTGAATCAGTCTGCGAGCCAACAGAACTGATCACTAAAACTGTCATCAAGTCGAATAATTACAAAATACCGTAACGACTCGAGGCGCTCAGCAGAGGCCCGTTGCTATCTTGTTTTAAACGAGTGTCCCGCTGTTTATTTCTTCACTATGGGTCTTCTACTACAAGCATTTTTAGAAGTATTTAATGGGAACGAACTTTTTAATATCATGATCTTTAATTACTGATCCTATATTGCTATTGGAGATCAAACTAAAGGTCACCATTATGAGATCAGTCCGAGTATTAAGAATGAAGTCAAGCAGTGAGTAGAACCAATCGCAACTAGCATTCCTTCTGCACGGACTGGATCTGTCAACCAAGGTAAGACACCTTTTTTCTGCAAGTTTACGGTGTAGCGATGTGAGTGTCCTTGGTAAGATTTCTCCTGTCTAAAAGGCTGTAGTGAAAGGCAACAGATTTATTGACGTTTACCATGAGATTTTTATCAGCGATAAAAATAGTTACACTAGTCTCAGTAGGTCAATAAACTGTCTTTCCCAGCAAATATACGCTTTGTTTATTTCAAGGCGATAAAATCCTTCACGAGAAACGCGCTATGAAATGTAAAATAGATAGCAAACACTAATTTAGAGAGGATTATTGTTGACGGATCACTAACACGATAGTACTATCTGCTTTTGTTTACATTAATTACGAATTACAATATATCATTTCACATCGATCATTCTGATCATAAAAGATTTACATATTTGGGCTCCAGAACTGTCGTGTACACAACTCCATGGTATAAAAACATGAATATCGCCACGGCTAATAAGAGAATAAGAGAATTATTCGATGTGATGATTTATATGCTGTTTGATGCCACGCCATAAATTGATATTAATGAGTCCTCAATGTGGTATCCAAAGACTGTTCGACTAATAAGATTAAGATATTTTGAAGTGGATCATCACGTGACCTGTCATCGAGAACCACAGCACGACCAGCAGTTATTGTGCGACGTGTGAATGTGTGTCCTTAACATTATGTCATTAGGAAGCCGAGAACAAATAGTTTATCTTGTCCAAACGCGTCTAATTTCTTGAATATTTAACCCTAAGATCTGACTACTTGCACAAACTACGTAAGGTCTTTAATAAGTTCAACATTACGATAACAGAGACAGTAGTACGACGGGTCATTTTTCTGTCCTCAGAAAAGGGCACCAAAAAGCTAAGGTCTTGGGATTCACTGAATCAGTTAAAATTAGCGGAATATGAAACCTGTTGCGACATTTTGTGTATTGTTGATGAGTCAAAGTCTCCTTCGCAGCCGTTGTTAGTGTCGACTGACACTAATAACCGCTGTGAAGGAGACTAGATGAGTCACTGATCTCAACAAAACTGCTGTCAAAGGCAGTTCCTTGGTGCGGTGTTGTGTATGCTTGGCAAGACCTATAGCTAGGTGTTGTGACAGTGATGGTTATAGCATTGTGAAGCAAAATCCCAACAAGTTCAATACAGTGTAGTAGTGTTACGGATTTTTAAGGTCATTAGTAACATAGGGCAGGTCATTCCAAAATTGTGCGTGGTCATTCTGTTCGACCAAAGAAGGCTTTCCATCCTATTAATCTGTCTTTTTCTTTTGTAACTTTAGTTTAACACAATTCAATTCATCATTTAAAATTGAAAATTGATGAAACAGACTAGGTGGTCTGCGGTGTTAGTAGGACATTCCACGTATTTTATCAAGGAACTGTCAGAGAGTACATTTATAAACCATTCTTGAACAGACAAGGGCGAGGAACTAGTATGTATGCATATTATGACCAACGGACAGCCACATATCATCAATAATTCACTCTTCTGGGGGTGATACATCGTTTATCTCATTTATAATCAAGATTTCTTCAGCGCTCCAGCCACACCTCTTCATTTTCCAAGTCAGTTGGAGGACGTAAATAGAGTATTGATAGCGCTTCACGGACGCTTGTGTTGGACTGAGAAACAAAAACTAGAAAAAACAGTCAATGAATATCAGTAATTAGTCGTACATAGTCGTACATTGCAATAAACCTGTGAAACAAAATCTAATAGTCAGTGATTAATGATCAAATCCCAACAATAGAAAACAATGTCTACTAACCTCTATTAGCCTAATAACTATTTCAAGGGTTTATTACAATCACTCTAACATAATTATTTATCTATTCACTTCTATTTTACTAATTAATTGTATACTTTTTAAATATAATTAGCATTTTGTTCCATTGTCTGATTAGCAGCCATTTATTTCTTGTCTTGACATTTAATTATTATGTAATTAATTTAATCACTTCAATTTTACTATATTTCACATGTACACAATTTAATTAATTCATTCATTCATTAGACTATTGTAAATTTAGCTTAGATTAGATGTCAGATGCATGAAGAGCCACTGTGTTTATACACTGTCATTAAACCATCACCATCACCATCACCACCACCACCAGCACCACCACCACTACCATCACTACCACCACCACTACCACCATCACCATCACCACCACCAGCACCACCACCAGCACCACCACCAGCACCACCACCAGCACCAACATCATCATCATCACCATCATCATCATCATCACCATCATCATCATCATCATCATTGAACTGGATCCTCCATAAAATGTATGTTTGCAAGGGAGAGTCTACAGAACACGCAGTTGATGTAATACATTCATAGAAATACGATGAACAACACATAATACAATGGATATATTGTGATCTATTGTCGTTATATATAACGACAATAGATCACAATAGAATTTATGAATGTTTTATATTAACTGAGTGCTCTGGAGATTCTCCCGTGCTTCCCAGGTTTTGCTGAGTTCCACTGGGTGAACGCACGCGCACATGGTTTTTTGTCCTGTTCAATTCTGTGGTTCAGATATCATGAACATTTGTCATTACAATCTCAAATATCACACCAAAATTCTAATTTAGACCTTGTTATCAACTGTCCACGATATTTCCACCACAGTTTAGGAATCAATAAAAAGATGAAACATAATATTGAATATAAATAAAAAGAGATCCTACAGTCGCGCCCGCATGCAATGAATGTCTCTTAGGGAAGATTAGACAATTTTTTAGAGTAATACGTGTTATCCTAGTTAAGGTTATGAAGCTTTATTAAAAATCGATATTCTTAGAAGTAACAACGCGTGGGGTTTGTCGTATTTTTATTTGGATCATCGATCTTTATATCGGGAAATAAACTAAACAGTTTCAGGTGTCACCCATAGGTCCGCCCCTAAATTGAATGTTATATAAAATCTTCTTACGGATAGGTATTTTGGTTTGTACATTTATTTGTTTTTGTTGTTGTTGTTTGTTTGTTTGTTTGTTTGTTTTGTTTTGTCTTTGTCTTTCCTGAGGGCTCTAAACTACTCACTACTCTAATCCCGATGTGCGAGTGCGGTGTGTAATTGAGTGGTATCTATAATGTAATTGTGTACAAGTCATCATGCACTTGTTGTTGTACGATTAGCGATTCAATCACTCTTTCATCAAAGATTTGTTTAGATCAAACCAGTGCCAGCATTTCAAAGATACTCACTTTGCGTTATCAACAAGACAAGTGGAAAGATTTGAATATCCAATTTAATGAAATAAAGTAGAAGACTTTTGAGTAATCAGTGTTTTGTAGTTTGTTTTGGCGTTAGTACAACATTCATTTCCGCCCACTCTACAATTTCTGGCAATAAATGTTCTTTTGCTAATAAGAAAAGCTGGAAGATAGTGCTGGAAAATTGTTTCTGGTTAGAATTTGCGTGATTACCTTCTTCTTAAGATCTGATTAATGATTACTCATTAGCAGCGGGCAAAGTGAGATAAGTCAAGTGGACTAGAAGGCGTTCATAGCCCGCCACAGTTAATAAAAGACGCTGTGGTTTACCTCAGCAGACGAAAGTTTGACATAAATCAAGGTGAGGCTGTCTTTGATGATCGATTATTTCTTGTCGTCCGGGTCATTTTCACGACAATTGCGTCGAACAAGTATTTTTTTTAACGTTAAACCGTCGAATGACGACAGATGTAGCAGTACGTGAAGGTTTAGCCGGGCTTTTTGAAAGATCTTTGATGAAAAACGTTCAATTGCTCTTGATTTGTCAATCTTCAGTATTAATTCCCGTCGAAAGCCTTTGAAATCTGTAAGTATGTGCGTATGAATAGAGTGCTGACTCACATTCGCGAATCCATACACTTAATGCTATTGAATCTTATTTATGTTCATAAGAAGTGGAAATCTTTATCGCTAGGATGAATAGGATGGTTTGACTATATTTGAATATAAACAAGGCTTGTTTTTATAACGGATTTCATTCATTCATTCATCTTTACCAGCATTCTATTCTCAGTCAGTCCTATCCAATTTTCTTTTGCTACATTCCTAGTGTTCTATCATTAGTATTAATTTATTTTAAGCGACTTTTTGTTGTTGTTGTTGTTTTTGTGAAGATTTAAGCATTCTCTTTCTGATACAAGGTTTTATTTCTTTCTTCCTGTCGAACTGTTGTCAATAATATTCTAATCGTTCGCTACTGGCTTTAATCAGTTGGAAATAAGTAATCATCAAGTGATTTCTGCGCCATTCGCAAAACAGATACTTTGACAAATGGTACCGTCTTCACAATTAATGAATTTTAATGAAAACAAACGAACAAACAAACAAGCGAACAAGCGAGCCGATAAAAACAATCAAACAAACAAACAAATGGCGAGAAAACAATTCAGTTAAAGACACAGACCCAGACAAGCAGCCAAAGTGTCTACTTTTTAAATTTGAAGTCGCCTAATATTAGTGTTATTTTCTTAAGCATCAGAGATATCTAATATCAACCCACTCTCATTCGATTGGCTTTATTCTTTATTCAGTTTAGTTTGTTTGTTTGTCACATTTTTTCAATAGACCCTTCTCCAAAATGGCGGCCGCAAATTCAAATGAATTAAAAACTGAGTGAAAAACAAACAGAAAAAACACCTTAACTTTAATAATCCTACAAAGATTTATTATGTCAGGTGTTATGTCTATCGGCCGAAAAAGATTAAATTGAAAATTGCCAAATTTACACTAGAGACGTTTGTATGGTTGGGGGTCAACGCCATATCCCCCAGACATGTACAAACGTCTGTAAAGTAGTCCATTTTCAACTTACCTTTTCTCGGCCGATAGAACACCTGACATAATGAATCTCTATAAGGTTACTAAAACAAAGGTGCTCTTTCTAACTGGTATAAATGTTTTACTCAGTTCAATTTTAATTCATTTGAATTTGCGGCCGCCCTTTTAGAGAAGGGTCCAATGAAACTGCTAATTAATTATTCTTATTATATGGCAAGCCGGTCTGGATAAAAACGGAACAATTTGATTGGTCGCTGAGAGGTCCGTATTTTTTTCATCCGGACCTCTTGGCAAAAATTACGATAATTTCGTTTTTTCATGCCATTTATTGACCAAGCTTGTTCGGTCCTGATGGGAAGAGATTGGTCTCGTTCTTTTTTCGTGTGTATGGATCCCACCCTACTAGCTTGGTCTATGACAAACATGAAAAAAGAACTCAACCAATATCCCCCCATCCGGACCTCATCTTTGGTCAATAACCCCTGTTTATTAAAATACGATTTCTAACATTAAGACAATTATATTTCCCAGTACTTATGATTTGTTTAGGAACCGGACTTAAGAATTATACTTTTTGGGCTGGGCTGGGGGCACCAATTGCTACACTCGCCCACACCACATTCATCTAATAGATCTAATAGAAGGTGAAGGTTTGAACGATAGGTTAATGTTTAGTCTCCTATATCTATAAGTGTATAATGGATAGTCAAACCAGTTGTAGTGTGGGCACTTGAGACAATTAGGAACATGACTGGTTAGCTTATAATCTTTGTTCTTCATACCATAACTCCTTGAAGATTAGCCTACCATATACAATATTTACCACTATGCCACAAGACGGCATATTGGCAGCATTCTAACAATCAGCTATCTACAGAGAAAGAGTAGTTTACAATCAATTCTACCTGTATTTAAATAACAACAGTATTTGTTTAAGTAAACCGGCATCAGTCGGGTTTTCACTCGTTACATTCAACAGCTAAAGCATTATTCAATGTAACTAATAAATGCTATTTAAATATTGATCAAGGGTTAACTAATTTGACCGTCTTCCTAGATCTCGCTAAAGCGTTTGATACTGTTTCCCACAGTATCCTTACAAGGAAATTAAAGCTTCTCGGTGTTTTCTTAACTGGTCTGGTTCATATTTAGCAAATAGGCAGCAACTAAGTGTTGTTGGTGGTATCAAATCAAAATCTGAAAGTAATATGTGGTGTTCCACAGAGATCCCTTTTAGGTTCCTTACTTTTCTTACATTAATGATCTCCCGGCATGTCTTTAACACACAAAGTACGCCGATGACAAAAATACTTAGTTCTGCCTCTAAGTCTTCTAGCGAATTGCAGTTTAACTGATATGAATTTAGACCTGATTAATATAATTAACTGGCTTTGAAGCTAATAGGCTAACTTTAAATGTGGCTAAAACGAAATACATGTTTATTGAAACAAACACAATAAATTATCAACTCTTGGAATTGGTCAACCAATAATAATTGGAAACAGTCGAGTCCACCAAATATCTTGGGGCTCACATTTAATAATTTGAATTGAGACATACGAACTTTGCATCAAAGTATGTCGCTCTATCAATGGTCTCCAACAGGCTCGTGTTTTTTGCTATTGCGACATTGTGTGGAAGAACCTAAACAAAGGACTCGCTTCTATAAACTTTAAAAATTGAAAAATCGTGGTGCTCGTTTCATAACTCACCCTGCAGTTGATGACACGCGCTCGGCAGATTAGTTTACCAGACTGACTGAGGTCCCGTCCACACGTATACGTTTTTATTCGTAAACGCACTTTCGAAAAACGCTTTCCAAAGTACTTTTGAAAACGCCGTTTACGTCTTCTCGTGTGGACGGCGTAAGCGCATACTTTCTAAAAAAGTTTTGAAAACGCTGACCTCAAAATGTATGTTTCAGTCTTCCAAACTGAGTACGTATCCAAGATGGCAGATACTGTAGTCGTGTATTGGTTTGTCTGATGGTAGCTCTCTTTCAAGCTTGATTACAAGCATCAAATTTAATATTGCCATATCGTGCACATCCAGGCCAGTTATAATAGAAGGTTTAACCTTACAAGATAATTATGTTTTACAGCAAGAACAACATCTCGCTTAAAATGACTTGGATTTACTGGAAGACAAAAGCCAAACCAACCAAAACGAAGATTTTGGGTCTGACCAGGCAGGTCGAACAAGCGCGCCTGGTGGGACAACTTTGCCGCTCAAGTTGTCATCCCAGAAGAGTGGAAAGAAAATTTCCAAATGAGTCAAGAGAGTCACTGTATAATCTAGACTAACCAGAATCGTTTTATCGTTTACGTGTGGATTGGTGAAAACGATTCGTGAACGATCATCATTTACGTGGACGGACAAGATTCGTTTACAAAAGTATGCGTTTACGAATGAAAATGTATGGCTATTTCAAAAAAGGCTGACGGGGCGAACGGCGAATGGCGATCTGTGATTGCACGACCAAAACGAACTGTGGAGCAATAAGAATTTCATCATATTCATTTCTTAAATACGTAAAAATGCCTTTACTGATCTTCAGCAGGCATTATTTAGGATTTTAGAAATGAATATGAAGAAATTCTTATTTAACCCACAGTTCCTTTTGGTGGTGTAATCGCCAATCATCGATCGCCATTCGCCGTTCGTCTCTTCCCTCCTCCCCTCCCCCCTCCCCCTCCCCTAGGGCCTGATACTCAGGTTAACCTTTTGAAATACTGATAGCTGTATACGTGTGGACGGGGTCTCACTCTGACGCAAAGTAAACAACAAAACCACAGTATCTTAGCGAGCTTCGGTTTCAAACGCAAAGATTATAACTCATACAGTCTTAGAGAAAGTGAAAAGGACTTAGTGATAAGTTTCTGACTATCTAAGCCATGTAACCATGGCCGATTTTTCGTGCTAATATTCTAGTGTAGTATTCTAGTTTCTTATGACAGCATACGCAGGTCATGTTGTAGTCTTTAGCTACCTTATAAATAAGCTCGATCGGTAAACCTTTTAGTTAATCGTTCAGTCAGTCGTACAAGCTGGTCGTTCTAGTCAAACGAGCGCTACCAGCCTACAGAGAGAACTAAGACTTTCTAACATTCCCATGTGGTTTGTAGTTCTTTATTGTATGATAAGTGCATTATGTATTCATTTCCATGTAAGTTACTATTATTTTATCATACAAACGGTTTTCATGTAAAGAAGTTTTTTAAATTACGGAAACTACCGTTTGTAAATAATGAGATTCATTCATTCATTCAATTACAGAATTGTATTACTCAGGTGCGCGCGCCGCCTGTTGAGATTTCCTTTTCCAGTTGAACTTTCTAGAAGAAAAACTCCATTTTGTAGCGTTATCCGTCAAAATACAGTACTACCCGCCAATACAACTTTTCGCGTGTAATGACCTCTATAAATTCATAAGAGTTTTGTTTTTGTTTTTGCTTTTTTTTTTCATTTTCAATTAGCTGCTTAATTAATTGGACAGTTTTGCTTCAGGCTATTTTAAAGAGAAATTAAAGAACGCTTGTGTTGATAAGAACTACTGCCATCGCTTCCGGTTACACAACAGTGTTTATAATATATTGACACGCCTCTTTAATGTTTAAATTATTTTCCTCTCGACATCTTTTCTCCCGCCTCTGGAGACAACGTTAACACGTGTGGCTTGGCTGATCGTTGGCTTGATTTCGCATCAATAATTCCAAAACATACCAGTGATATGAGGCCAAGATATGGATTGAAGGAAAAAATCGAGGGCAAGAGAAGGGGAGTTGTTTGGACAAATGGATAGATGGATTTATGGATGGATGGATAATAATAATAATAATAATAATAATAATAATAATAATATTTTTAGACACGAAGGCTCTATCAACATTAAGAAAAGAAAGCTAAACTTTTGTTCTACCTAGAGGTCGTGTAAAAAGAATAACTAATATATCCTTAAATACAAAATTTCTAATATTAACAATAATAAATATATAGCAGCACTAGTTACAAGAGAATAACACGATAACATCATAATATAAAAATTATCAATGCTAATTAAGTAGATTCGATGCCGAGATCATATAGTGTTTAATTCTCTTCTTAAACCTTGCAAGAGAGCGTTCCAGTTTTAAGGAATCCGGTAGGGAGTTCCACAACTTTGCTCCAGTGTACGCAAAACTATTTTTATAGATATCGGTTCTAAAATTTTAGGAAGTTCGAAATTATTACCAGAACGGCGTAAATAATATAAGTCTGAACCGATATGATTAGTAAACATTTCTCTCATGTAAGTCGGGGCTAAACCATTAACTATTTTAAACATCATTACAGCTTTCTGCTGTAATCTACTTTCAGCCAATGGCACCCAACCACTGTAATATGGTGCTCCAGTTATTATGCGTGCTGCGCGATTCTGAAGTTTTTGCAGTTTATCTGCTAAGACCTCATCAAAGCCATCCCAAATGAGGCAGCAATAGTTAAAATATGGTTCAACTATTGACTTGTATATTTTATTGAGACAGTCAAGATTTAGGATGGGTTTGATTTTTTCAGTATGCCTAGATTACAAGAAATTTTCTTTTTAATATTTTCCACATGGCAACGCCAAGTCAGATTGCTATCTATCAAACGCTAAGGCATTTTACTTCGTTGTTTTTTTCAAAACTATCCTATTTACAGAAAGAGATATATCCTCCTCGCGGAAATTATATAATCTCTGTCTTGAGCCAATTATTATAAATTCTGACTTAAGGACATTTAAGGTCGATTTGTTGGCTCGAAGCCAAGATGATACATGATCTAGGTCATTATCCATCTGATTCTTTAAGTCTAGAATTGCGTTAGAGTCAGAGAATGTCAGACTCATGTGATCTGCATAAAGTCTTGTTTTACTGAAAGCTAGGCATGGATGGATGGATGGATGGATGGATGGATGGATGGATGGATGGATCTATGGATGGATCTATGGATGGATGGATGGATGGACAAATGGATGGATAGATAATAATAATAATAATAATAATAATAATAATAATAACTTTATTTCAATACGAATGCTCTATTAATATCAAGTACAA
>WUAP02127700.1:3973-14533 GCA_015163945.2 Stichodactyla helianthus | reverse complement strand
GTTGCAGTCGGAAAATTTTGAATTTGCCGCTCAAACAAAAGCGATTAATCGACGCTCCTTTTATGGTAAAAATTGGAGGCTGAAACAAAAGCCTTTTGTTAGGCTCGAAGTCGTACTGATTTCTTGATACGCCCTACCCTCCCTTCCCCCGGAAACAAGGCGGGAAAATGCTTCAAAAAGTGAAAAATCATCCTTCGGTGTCTTTTCAAAAGTCACAGTTATTTTGAAGCCGTGATAAATAACTAATCCTTAGGGAAAAACCGAAAAATCTAACGTATTCAAGTAGTGTTTTTGGCTAGTCGAAATATGACCAAAACTGTTAGAAATGAAAAACACTATTTATTGGATTAAATCCTTACTACTTTATACAACGAGGTCAAAAAACGCAACTGTCCCTGTGGTCACATGACTTATAGTGTAGATATCACGTGATTTCATTTGCCATTTGTTTTTATTTGGTAAAGCCACGCGCCGAAGAAGCAGTAGCATTATTTTTCTTGCGGGCAAACACCGAGAACCAAGACAGATTTTCTTCTCACCAATGCATACCGCATGTTATTCAGTGTTCCTAATTGCATAAAATAATAACAATAATATAGTTCAAATGTCTTAGAATTAGTGCTATCTCACCTATTTCCTAGCTTGCAAAACTACGTTTCAGAAATGGTGTTTTGGCTTCTGCAAATTAAATTAAACCAGATTTTTTAAAAATTAATTTTTTTAAAATAATCCAATCAGAAGAGCAGAATAATATATATTCTTCCATATTTTTGCTATTAATTTTATAGCCGGAGTTTTGTCTATCGATTTCGTATCGTAAAATATCTGCCCACGCGACTACCAAGAAATGGTCTGTTACTAAAACTTGAAAATTACGGTAATCAATAAGATAATTCCATTCCTAATTATCGTGTATAAATGAGATTCTCTGGCGCCCAACTCCAGCTTATGTTGTTCCGATTAGAGCGAATTTTCTATATTCATTGATCACAAAACGACCCAGCCGAAAGTTCATTTACGTTCTAGACATTTTTGTCTGAAATATTCTTACTGAAAAAATATTAATGTATGCGTCTTGTTTGTCGTCCCTGATGAGGCAATGTAATTTCACACGAATCTGAATCAAATTTGAAGCGTGCAAGAGCTGCTTGTCTGTAATTAATATTTTTCATCTAGAATATGACATGTCTGACGAACTCTGGGCTACATTTATGTACATATCATGAAGTTTTTAAAGCATCAATCTCACAGCAAAGCCGTCTAAAGGGAACGTCGTTGCAAGCTTTTTTAATAAGGTTTCTGATTAGTTATGGTCTTACCAGAGATTTTATAATTTGATGTACAACCAAGAGCATTCGAGAGAGTTGTTATATGGCGAAGTCCGCAACACAGCAATCGTTCTTACTCAGATTCTAAGAACTGACCGGATTTTGAGTGCCAAACTTATTTACCGTGCTCATATGTTTCAAATGAATTTCGCTCTAAGCCAATCAAAAATAATGGATAAAATCGAGAGCCATCCAATCAGAACACACAGGCCGTCCCTTTCTAAACTTGACACAAAATTGACGACAACGAATAATAAGAAACGTTAAATTAATTGTAAATGCGAATTATATCATTATTTGAGCAAGCTCCTAATTCTATATGGATAGTATGTTTGCTATTACGACTTGCTGTTATCATTAACCATAGAATGCGAAACACCAAAAGTAAATAGGAAAATAATTAACACAGTTTTTACTTTCTTTTTCTTACCTAAATGTGAACTGGGTTACGTTTCTCTGCAAATGGCGGGCTGAACATTAGCTACAAGAAAATGGTGTCAGAAGTGGGATGTCAGCAGATCGATGCAAAATCCTTTCGGAATACTCCAGATTAAGTCACAAAAACATAATATCTATCAATGTCATTCATTTTTATTCGTTATTATTATTATTATTATTATTGTTATTATTATTATTATTCCTTTAATTGTTCCTAGATTCTAGACCATAGGATCCCTAGCCTTTTCTATATAGAGGCCTTTAAACTTTTCTTCTTCTAATTCTTCGGTGAATCTTATTAGACCTCTGGGCCTCTTAGGTTCCGTGGCAATAGACGGCAGCTAGTCGTCGCGCAGTATTGTAACACATTTATCATTGGCTCTGTAAGATGAGACAATAAATGGAAGGTTCCGAATTGGTGGCGCTACGCCGTTCTGTCACTTCCCGATGGTATTCATCAATGACGATTTGATGATACGAAGAAAAGAAAAGAAAGAAATAAGAAAAAGGAAAAACGTTATCATGAGTCAACTTATTTTATGTTTCAGCACGTTTCCAATTCTCAAACTGACGATCACAGCGCTTAAACATGCTGAATTGGACACCATTTTGTCAGTAAAAAAATGTAATGTGCAATCTGCAATTGGTTGTTTTTAGAAGTACTTTCCAACTCAAGTCTTACATTACTACGTTAAAAAACAAGATATATACAATATTCACAGCATTGTAACCAGTGTCGATTGATTTGAATCAGATACGAATAAAACGTTTAAAGAATCAGAAGCGTTTCCAAGACCCACCACTAAGGAAGCATAACTCTTACTTCGTAACAAGATTAATTATTTGTTGAATTTTTCACGAATTTTCTTTACTGTCAATATAATTAAAGATTGATAGTGGAAGAACCCTTCAGGACTTCGACTTTTCGGTTAGGCCTTACCGTCTGTTAACTTTATATTTATTTATTTATTTTCATTTTGAACAAAAATATAGATTAGGCTGTGCCGAGCAAAGACAACTGAATTTCTGGAGACATTGCATATCTTCGGCGATACACACAGGAAATCTTAGGCAAATTACCCTGATCTGTCATCGTTGGGGAATTCTGTCTCTGCCTATTTGAGATAGCGATTTCTATTGTACTTCTAGGGATAGTGGTGAGATAAGACTTTAAAGATGACATAAATAGCCAGCTTGAATTCGAAAAAACAATCATATCCTTTTCCATATCGCAAACAAATAATGCGCCCCAAAACTAAACACCAGGCAGAAAATATAATTACAAAACGGTAATAAAAATTAATTGAAAACTCCACCGCCCTTCGCGAGGTCTCACAAGAAGATAAATGGTTTAAGGAACGGGGGCAATGGTTTTGAGAATGTAAACAACGACGTTCACATAAAGAACGAAAAGTCAGGAAGACAAAACAGCTTTTTGTGTAAACGAGTTGATCAATTTTCCACCTTTTCCCCATAACGTCCAGCTAGCTTTCTTGGTTAGTTGCTCGATAATAACATCCAATGTTTACAATTCCAATGGTAATGAAAAAAATTGCTCATAGGAAGCAGGATTAACTTTGATTAAAAATGTCAATAAGTCCCAAAATTACAAATTGGAAGGATTTTTCTTTAAGGGCCAAAACACACACCGGGTTATGAGCAGGCAGTGTTATGAAATATTCAGTATTATAAGTGGAGCCAAGGGTTTTGAGTACGTGTAAAAGGGTTTGTGAGTGACCGTCATGAGTTGTTAGTGAATGGCGTAAATCAGGGAATATATAGTTAGAGTACGAGTTAATAATTTATATTTGATTATAGTTAGACATTGGGATGGAAAATAGCTTAGAAGAGCGTTACTGACGTAAGCAAGAGGAACAAGGGCAAGAAGAACAAGAAGCAAGAAAAATGGACACAAGTCAAATAATTTAGATGTCGTAATTGAAATAAGTATATACTGTGTAAACTCAATAAAAAGGGCTTAAAATATATCGGTGAATGAAAGAAAACGATTCTATACTTGATTTTTTTATCGTCGATTTTTCATAAAAGTCTTGGTGATCATTTATAATTTGATTAAAGTTAACTTTGCCTCATGGTTCCAAAGACGAATTTTTCTGTATTAACAACTCTTTTTCTTCAAAGATGAGTATTTTTTCCAAGTAGGATATTCATGACTTGAGCTGGCAAGGGCGTCAAATAGAAACTCTAGTCTACTCTAAATAACATTAATCTCAATCGAAATAATGTACCGAAAGCCCGTCACTAACTATCAACAAAAACGATCCGCCAGCCTTAAGTACCTTCACTTTTAGCAATTCAAATCTGGAAACAATAATTCCATCTATTAAAACCTTTCCTTGCAGGTATTTTTCAACATTCTGTAATCGTTTTATAAATCTCTATTTCTTTAATTACCTTTTCTTTTATTTCAGTGTAACACATAAGTGATCTGAGGTAAAAAATTAAGCCGGTTTAATCCAAGATCTATTCAAGTCGTTATCCGTTCGCCTGGTTTTAATACTCGATAGAACAAACACAAACGAAAGAAACTAGTATTTCTTTAATATAAAATGCTAATTTTAAGCTACGATGTGTTCTCATTAGTCTAGGGTTAAGTTATCACCATGTCTTTGATAGGTCAACCAACACCTTGGACGTGTGTTTCTGTTGTTTTGACTGATTTTTACCTTAGTATATTATCGTCATCATCATCGTCACCACCACCACCACCACCACCATTATCATCACCCTCATTATCATCACCCTCATTACCATCACCATCACCATCAACACCATTATCATCACCCTCATTATCATCACCACCACATCACCATCACCATCACCATTATCACCATCACCATCACCATTATCACCATCACCACGGTTATCATCACTATCACCATCAACTTGCACTGTATATAGCTAACATGTGGCGTGTGACGTCACTTTGGTTGAATTCATAAATATCCTCGCAGTCCTTTTATTCTACACTCCTAATACATCCATTGATATTAAAGAGTGATAAAGCAGGAGATCGATCCCCGATGTTTTACGTCTTTTTCACGTTCTTCACTATCAGATATTTCGTAGATTGTATCGTTTCGTTGCGAATATTTGGAACTCTGGGACTCAGCGTTGCAGACTCAACGCTGGAAATGACTGATACAAACATGTGCAATTTCCTGTCCAACCGCATTTCAAATAGTAATACTCAGATACATATTTCTGGATTTTGCGTTTTGTTTGTTTTTGCTGCTGACGTCTATTGTAATTAATTTTTTTCTTAGTTGGCAAAGGATTATGGGTAAAAGCACGTGTTTTCTTTTTTGCCGTTGTACAAATAATTTAAAAAAGTTTACGATATGTCTTAGGCCTTTAATATAAGAAGATTTTATCACGTTTCTAATGCGCAAACGCATGCAGTAAAACTATGTTTTTTTTGGCACTTTTAAGCTGTGCTATTTTTTAAAACCTCTCAAACTTATGAAGCATCTTATACCTAAGTGAAACTGAAATAAATTCACATACCTTTTTCAGTATATTCTCGAGGGAATTTGGGATCTCTTGAAGTTTAAAGCTCATTCATTTTTCGCTGACAAAACCAAAAAAATTGACGAGACATTTGCTGAAGTGTTTTGAAACAATTTGGTGGCATCTGGTCGTGGTTTTTCACAGTACAGTCTCTCAAGACACGCCACACGTCTGCTGACATAAAGTCATAGTTTAATAAATTTGTTACCAACCGTTTTTTTACCGACCTCTCAACATGACATGGGATTTGCAACACAGTGACAAGCATATTAAATAGGCTTTTAGCTCTTCCAAAATGGACACGATTAAATCTATATATATTAATATTAGATCGGGATTCCATACACATGTCTAGACAACAGATTGTACAAGTTTTAGGAAATTTTGATTAGATTTGTCTTTTTAGTTTTGAGAATTATACCTTTACTCGAACCTGTATAGTCCGACCACTCAGTCGTCATTTCGACCAATTTGATACATGTCGAGTTATAACCAACGTTGAATTACCTAGCTAAAACGATCGCTCAATTAGATAAAATTGACGGCAGGATTTACAGTTTGAGAACGGGGAACCTTGCTAATTCGGACATGCCTTATAGAACGTAAGAATGGTCGAGATATATCGTCCAAGGCAGTAAAACATCAGACTGATTGAACTTTGCGATCAGAGACCTTCCTATTCACGGATAATAGAAATATATTGCACCTTCGTAGAACGACCAGAGATTAAAACTAATAGCCCCACTACTACGACCATTATTGGTACATCGATTGAAATCCTTCTATTGCACAGTCTTATATCCGAGATTCTAATAGTTTTGGCTGTAAAGAACTCGCTTATAAGCTACAACTATATCAAGATGTACGAGTACTATGATCTTGGAGCTTACCTGATACATCGATAGAAGATCACTGATATACTACTGTCTGCCTATAATACCACCTATGTATATATACATGTATATTGACTAGCATTACGCAATACCTATATTATATGAATATATGTATATATACATATTACCTTAACTGATACAGCATATGATAGGAATCGATGAAACAGCAATGTTTACACCTCTCGGTATCTCTTTGGTATCGACTTAATTTTCCTTTTTTTAAATTAAAACTCTTTGTAATAGCGAAGCTGTAAGCATCAATTTGCTGGTCTGAGGACAGCTGAGCC
This sequence comes from Stichodactyla helianthus, assembly GCA_015163945.2. Classification (NCBI taxonomy): domain Eukaryota; kingdom Metazoa; phylum Cnidaria; class Anthozoa; order Actiniaria; family Stichodactylidae; genus Stichodactyla; species Stichodactyla helianthus. The sequence continues at coordinate 8,056 of WUAP02127700.1, read as the reverse complement.
TTCTAGTATATCAACTGGCCTTTTCGATTTAAAGTCGGCTCTACTTTAGAGCGATGCTAATAAAGTGAACTTTACATAAAGTAGAGCAGGCGCAATTACCTGTGAAAAGAAATTCGTGGAATTTGTCGTTGGCAAAAGCGTTTTAAAACGAGAATGTCAGGAATAAAGGTTAATTACGTTTCGTGATGGACACAGAACATACTTGTTTGTAACTGCCTCGCGAAATCGTGACCAAGAAAAATAAATGAGCAGTGAAATTAATGATCATCTTACCAACACTGCCAGCGACTAGTTGAACAAACAAAAGAAGCGACGTTTCTTTTATAAGTATTAATCAAAGAAAGTTGATTCACTAACTTATCTAATGTTGATAGTTTGGACATTCTGTCAATCAATCCGTGACTGTAATCATGAAAAAGTAGTTATGAGAAATAAAAAAATTGCACTAGAAATACGAGAAATGAGTTTTGACCGTGAAGTGCTAACCGATTAAGGGTGTATCGTTACAGCTGCCCGTCTAGGAGGGAGAGGGGAGGGGAGGGTAGAGCTTGAAACTGCTCCACGAATATAAACAAATAAATTAATAACGTTAGTAAAATACTGTTATGAAATAGCTGTAAATTGGTCAATTCTGCCAGAAATTGAACCGCACCGGTTTCTTCATCTCACCTCGATTTTGATGATAAAAATAAATGAAATCTGACCTCATTTTCAGATCAGTGAAGACAATCTTTCATAAAAGTGGGACGTTTTAATTAAAAAGAAATACAAGTGTCAAACTATGTGTATTCTACGCACATAGTCTCATAAATGTAAATGTAACAGTCGAATGCTAAGCCAATAATAAAACAAAGAACTTTTGTAGTTGACAATATAATTTCTCAGTTCTCAGTGGTAAGATAAATACATATTCGGTAGTATATACTTTATACTAGTTGACAATATAATTCTATAAATTTCTCAGTGGTAAGATAAATACATATTCGGTAGTATATCTTTTAGGTGTACGGGATGAGCTGAAGTTTTCTGATTGGTGCGATGGAAATCTAACCGGTTTTTCCTAGTATTTTTTCGATCCATATCTCTCTATCAGTGACATATCTCGGTCAGTAACTTCTATGTTGTGATACTCTAATCACTAGCAAAATTGTTTATATAGGCTTTTTAAATGAAAAAATTAAGACACCAAACGCTGGAATTACTCTGATCAGTTTAATTACTAATGTTCGTTCGTTCGTTCGTCCGTCCGTCCGTCCATCCCATCCCATCCATCCATCCACTCCATCCATCCATCCCTTCCTTTTTTTGATGCTGCCCGAATAAATCCTCCAGACTTAAGAGGCCGATTCTCAAACCAACAAAAACACTCTTACAGTCTTGACGTGTTAAAGGAATAATGTAAATACTTAAACTGTTTCACTTCTTTCCATTTAGTTTTCCCTCTTATTCATTTTAATTCCTTTTGGACGCTTCCCCCTTTTCCTCTCCTCACAACTACGACCCTTCAACTCCACCACGAGAATTTTCCTCATCGCTATCACCCTTACTTGTCCATGCATGGCCCTACTAGATAGGAAATCTTGTGTCCTTGCGCGCCATGGATATTACTAAATAGTACTTAAGAACACAGGACGGGGGAGTAAGAACGTTGATCAAACAATACTGCAAACATTTTCCTTTTTCCACAGGGCAAGGCTGTCGAGGGTCGTCGCGTATAAGATATCGAATCTCTCTCTTCCCTTTCTCCTGATCTGATATCTATCTCTTTTGCTGGGCGACTTGTTTGTAAACGGAATAAAGGACCAACCGGTAGACATTACATCAGCTAAGCAAGCTTTTTTCTCTAGAATACCTTTTCGTTCTGGGGTATTATTACCCATTCCATGCAAAGATTTTCCGAAAATAAGAATTTTTATTTGTTTGATCAGAATTTTAATCTTCTTTGACAAGCTTTATCGGCGCGGGAACAAATAAGAATTACAAGAAAGACTTGTACGTTGAAATAGGAGACATTATGTTCTAGAATAATGGCTTATTTCTATGGAATTTGAATATGTGAAAACATATTAAAGTGCTTATAAAAAGTCGAGATCAGTAAGGCACCTGAGCCAAGCGTTAAGACAACAAGACTACCTAAAATGTTTAAATTTAGTCAAAAAAAATTATAAATTCGTCAAAAATGAAGATGAAAAATAGGAAAGAGAATCGATGAATAAATGAACGGATAAATGGATGAATTAGTGGGAATGTAGCTTTTGTAAAAGACTTAGATCGATATCAAGAGACGACACAAAATAGGCTTAATATAATAATAAATAAAAATAAGTATTCATCACTTATAATTGAAAATCGGCTAAAATATTTAAAAGAAAACTTCTGGACTGAAAGAGTTGCGTGATCTTACCTGACCAGCCTGAAGTGTCTTTGAACACAAAATGCAGCTTTATATTTTCATTCGTGACAGCCCTAAGAGTCTTTCTTCCTCAGTTTCCAACCGTTTCTACTTTATCGCTGGGACTTTGTCTTTACCAAACTCTGTTCAAAATATTTCAAATATCTCCTTGATCAGCGAGACTGAAGCTCGATCGATATTGGACTTACGTATTGAGGTTAATAAGTTAAAGTGCCGAGTAGAAAGAATTTCTTTACTGAAAAATTTCAATTAAGAATGAAATCGACCGATACACCCTAAACAGTCAAGTCATTATCAATCATTTCCTGTATATTGTAGAGTACTCTTTTATCTTCTTGGCCAATCAACGTCAATATAGTCTAAGTGATGCAGAAGTGCACAGGAACCGGTCAGAGCGCAATGAGTTGAAGTAGAAAAAACACAATGGAACACTGAAGTAGATTGTAAAAAGAAAAACTCCGAGTTGAGTATCAATCTTAAAAGTTACCTACCAAAGTTTTTGTTTATATTTCAAATGCACTGAGCAATTTGGCTATTATTTTGAACACGCATTTTCTCGCACGAGGAGTTCTTCTTCAAAGGATATCTTTCTCCATTCGGTTTTCAATTAACGCGGAAAAACCTCATTCATAAACCCTGCTTCACAGGCGTTTTAGCTATTGAACTAAAGTATGATTCCAGAACTAACAAAACTGACTGCGAATTTGGTCTTCTACGATCTAATTTAAACGCACAACCAGCTGAGTTTAGCCTAGTACAAAAGATATATATTGTTCATAAAAGAAAAATGTCTGTAATTGAATCAACAGGAAGTTGTACGCTCCCGTAGTTCCCTGATTTGACCGGCAAAATTGATCACTGTTTAAATTATTGTTTTCAGAATTTTGCAACCCGTAAAAATTTTCAACTCGAATTTATTTATAAGGTAATTTATTTTTATGATATTTCTAGGATAATTTGGTATTCACTGTACCGCGGCAAGAATCGCCGCAAATGATGAACACGTTGCCATGAGAACCTTCGATATATATTTACAACATCGCTTGGAACAGATCTAAACAGCGAGAACTGAACAAAAACTTTATAAAAATCTTTAAATTGAAATATCTGTCTTAGAATGACAAACGAGTCTTTAAGTCGATGCCGTAAGGGTAGCAGTTTAATATCAGTCAGAGGTTTATTGGAAAAATATTGCTTTAAAGTCAGCGAGGAACAGGATGTGGGCGGTCACATATTGTACTTTATGAAGTTTATTAGGAAACACATTTTAGCTTGTAGAAAAACATAAAGCAGCTTTGGAGAAATTGAAATAATATCTCAGAGCAATTGAAGTCACTTTATTGATTTATTATTCTGGACGTGGTGTAGTGACCGTTTTATTTTTTGATATGCTTTAAGGATATTCTCTAATTTATTTATAGAGGTTGGTGTTTTGATCATTTTGACTTCAATGTCACCACTGATAGCACGAAAGAATTCCTATCACGCACTTCTGACACCATCCACTAGTACACAACTGACACTTCTGACACCATCCACTAGTACACAACTGACACTACTTCTGACACCATCCACTAGTACACAACTGACACTACTTCTGACACCATCCACTAGTACACAACTGACACTTCTGACACCATCCACTAGTACACAACTGACACTACTTCTGA
>WUAP02127689.1:0-14535 GCA_015163945.2 Stichodactyla helianthus | reverse complement strand
AAAAGTGAACTCGCAAAAAAATTCGAGTTTATTTATTTTCTATCGGCAAATTCAAAATTTAACTCGCATTTTGCGAGCTGATATATAGGGAATTTTGAACCCTGATTTAGGAACCATTATTTTTTATTGGGAAAGGAGGGCCAGAAGTTTTATTAATAGATCAGTGGATCTAGAGGGTTTTTAAGGTTGTTCCCTCCTCCTTACCCCCCTTCCCAACAAGAATGAACAGCCATGCAGCCCCTTACAACACAATTTCATTTATTTCATAAATACAAACATGCTTGACAGTAAATTGGCCTATGCAATCGATGCTGCTTCTCCCAGAAAGAGGGGTTGGAAACAGCTGACAGTACATGGGTTACTTCACACCAGCTTTACACCTGTCATATCAGTATCAGGGAAAATCCTTCTGATTTCTAATGATTTATGTGACTCACTGTACTGCCATTGCAACAAGAAGTAAATTTACAACTTAATTTTCACCTTTTTTTTTTCTACGATCCTTATTTTACACTTCTCAGGGTGCTTTATGTTTATGCAGAACCCAAGAAACACCTAATTTTCAAAACAACTGGTCAACTTTAGTATAAAGTACTTCCAAAATGTAGCTTACCTTAGTACTCAGCATTTATAATAAACTGAAATGTTTAACATTAATTATGTCATAATGAGAAATAGTAGTAAATGTATTTTGACTAAAAATAAAGCAAAAATAGGAAAGGAGTACTATTTTTATTTTTAATAAGTACATAATTCTGGTGAAAACAAAATATAGCTGTTATCAATTTCAACCTTAACCAAAACAAGACATAGTCATGTGAAATTTACTTCAACTATTATATTTGATGCATCTATTCTACTTCCACTTCACATGATTTCAGTAACTTATCTCCATAATTTATTGAACAACAATATTTTCCTGGCTTTGAGACCTTGATAGTTGGGTGTAATGTACCACTTAGGATTTCCTTATCATCAAGTAACCAATGATATGTTACCCCTATTTCATTATGAAAATTAGTTATAACACCTAGAAAAAGCTCTTTTCCCTCATACCCATTAATGATTTCTGGCCCATGAAGGATCTTTGGTTCACCATGCACACCACTATCATTTGACATTGGAAAGGCAAAAGAATCCTCTCAGATAGAAGTTCCTCTGTATCCAGAGGCCTTAAGTAGATGCTTTCATCTATCTTAAGGGATGTCAAAGTGAAAGCATCATTGCATGGGTGATATTCCTCTTCTGATTCCTCTATAAAGTCTAATGACCTAGACTGGTATGTCTGTGACCATCCACTTGTCACACATGAACTTCTCTCACCAGAATGCAAGGAGGTAGTAACACTTGTAAATTCAGGGTAGATGATTTTCTTGACATAAAGAATGTTTCTTTTGATTATTTCCTATATTAAAAAATAATGAAATGGGTATGCAATTAATCTAGAAATAATAATAAAAAAAAAGAAATGATAGTTACTTGGTATTGTACTTTAAAAAATTTTGTGTGATAAAATTAGGTGTACTGATTTTGTAGTTTCTTTGTCAATTGCTTGCCAATGTATAATCACATCTCGTGGAATTTTAATGGTTATGAATAATTTATAAGTTTTCAGTAGAATGCTTTGGCTGGATGGTAGCACTGATGGAGGTTTGCCTGTCACTTGAGTGAAATAATCAATGTGTGGGTTTGTGTGTTACTCTTTTACCAATACATACATTAATTAGTTGACAACTATATATAATAATTTGCATTACAATCTCAGCTCCCTTATACTTACTTTATCACTGCCTTGTTGTACACTGGCTTTTGTACACTGCTTTGGTCACTCTGAAATATTTGTTTTAAAATTGCCACACATTAGAAAATTTAATTGTGAAAGACTCTGCATTTTTCATATACATTTTAAATGGGCAATTAAATCTGCAGTGTACTAGAAGGTCTCCTCATACAATCTTCTCAATTAAAAACACTAACTTAATCCATAGGTATTTCCATGGCAGACTCGGCTCTGAGTGAGGGATTATAAATTTCTTATGTCACTTATTTCAGTTTGAGTGACACTTCAGTCTTAAATCTTCAGTTATACATTTCTTTCTTTTCTCAAGTTGGATCATATGACTATACATATATGATTACTTTTGTTGTAAGAATAGAATAGTTTTGGATATACTATATGCCTGATTTGGTCTACTAGATTATTGTTTCATGTTACAATGCTGGAAAGACATGTTTTTATGCGTGTGAAAGAAGTTGAGGGAATGGATGCATGGATATAGCATCTATAAGTGCAACCAAAGTCAAAAATGTGAGTCAACTAACTATAACAGTAACAGTCTTTGATTGCTGGATATATGCACATTCCTCAAGTGGTTTGTCTTCATCCTGAAAAAGTGCATATCATGTGATACCAATCAAAAGTTATTTCATTATTGGAGTCACAAAGTAGTACCAGTACCCAGGCTCTAGATGGTTCTTTTTACTGTCAGTTTAATTGTAATTTCTCAACAAAAATCCCTGGAGTTCAGTGTACTATAATTATGCAAGCCATTTGCAACTTGTGTATGAATGTTTATCATAAGCTTTTAATGCTTTTTTTCTTTTCTTTTCTTTTCTTTTTCTTTTTTCTTTTTGTTTGTTTGTTTGTTTGTTTTTTTTTTTTGTGTGTGTGTGTGATATATACCCTTTTATCACAGCCTGAGCCAGGTTCCTCAATGTCCTCATTGAAATCCACCCTCTCTGCTTCATTAACTTCATCTTCGGAGCACAGGAATAGTGTGATTCTCTTGTAGTCTTTTCCCAGTTCAGTTTTGTATTTTTCGAGTTGGAAAACCTCGTCAGTACTACCAGGAAGCAGTGAAGCTTTACTGCCATCATCATATAACAATACATACTTGACTGTGTCATCAAATGTCCTCGAGTTAAATGCCTTATATTTCCCAATACCCTTCTCAAGGATCAGCTCGTAATTAGCTGATTTTGGAACAGTTATTGGTAATCGCTTTCCCCAAACTGACTTGAGGTCACCATAAACCAATTTTTTTAGCCCAATGCTGATGGTAACTGGCTCATTTGGATCAGACTTTACTTTTTTTGTAGCAGTATCTCTGTGTTGACTTGCTTTCATCTTTCTGAAAGATTCCATTGATAATGGCCTTCCGAAAGAGGGTTTAGCTATAGGATTACTAGTAATATTTGTACTCGAAGAAGTTTGCCTTTGACGCTCTTGGGGACCACCTTGAGGGCTTGCTACGCCTGCCCCACAGCTCCAACAAAACTTGAACGTTTGCTTTATTTTCGCAGAACACGAAGTGCAAAATCTATGCAATCGAGAAAAATGAAAAGTAAGCATATTTCAAAGAAGGGAATCCTATGCTACGTAAAGGACTATCAATATGATGTAAACATCTTGTTTACATATGATATAAGAAGGAAGCAACAAATCAGAATTAAACCTAACATAAATACTTACACCAAAGAGTCCTTATTATCTTCTTGAGACATTTTTTCAACCAAAGAAAACATATGATTTATCCCACGCGAAAATCCAAGATGTTACTAAGTGACACGATCGCGACGAAATCGACAGCAACCCAGCCACGTGCAAAAGAGCAAGCCCACTAGGACGGCTGATGAAATTTTGCCGTCTGTCAAAATTTGCCGCGGGCAATAAAAGTTTTGCCGTCTGTCAAAATTTGCCGCGGGCAATAAAAGTTTTGCCGTGGGTAATAAAAGTTTTGCCGTGAGTAAAAAAGTTTTGCCGTGAGTAAAAAAGTTTTGCCGTGGGTGTAAAAGTTTTGCCGTGAGTAAAAAAGTTTTGCCGTGACATTTTTGAGCCACCGTAGGTAGACTTATATCATGCCTAGCCAATTTCTTATTTCGAAATATAAATTTCTTGATATATTACAATCAACGAAAAAATGATCTATTATCTCGGGATAAGTAAAACAAGAGGAACAACTAGAACTTTCAATCAGTTTTTAACGATAAAGGTCACGATTTAAAAAGAGGCAATTATTTAATATTTTGTACTGGAAGCTTCTACCATAAGTGTCATTTGTTGTACTGTATATCCTATAAACTGCACTCCAGTCATCGAGGAAGCAATTCTCTTACATAAGTTATTCTGTAAAGAGGGTCTCAGATACTTTTTGTCAATTAACAACTGGTATGTTTGCTTAGTTTTTATTTTTTTTCAACTGAATTTTATCCTTACCAATACGTAGATATCTAGTGTGCGTTATTTCATTGGGTAGGTGGTGTATATTCGATTTTATCAATGTTTTCCATTGCGCTGGAAGCGCGTGAATTACTCCTGCCCATCGAATATAGTATTCTATTCTCATCGGTCCCACTGTACTCATTTCTGAGGATGGGAGCAGACCTGGCAGAGCTCTCGAAAGGACCAAACAGCGAAAGGGAGGGGAGAGTGGGAAAGAAGAAAAAGAGAGCAACCACACGTCGGAGACCACTGATAGCTGAAGCGCTCTGGGCACCCCCTGCTGCAATCCCCTGGGCCACTGTAGAAGCAGCTACGAAATCAAACACACACACAACGCTGCAGGATAGGGTGGAGTCCTTCAAAGAAAAACAGACTAAGAATCACAGAGCCCTGTGAACAAAAGGAACAAGTGGCTCAGGGGATGACAACCTTGAGCGCCAGTAATCCGACTAGGGCATTAGACACCCTTTCAAAACCGTCATCCTAGAGCGGGAGGGAACCAAGTACAGACAAAATACGGCTATTTTATGTCAAACAGGGCAGCAACACTGTTCTGAAAAGACCGCGCAAAACTCCAGTGCACGAGCAACAAAGAATGCATAACTCAAGACCATGAGGGAACACTGGATGAGCCAAAAATCACCTCATGTCAAATAAATTGCGGTTAACTGTTCCGAAAATAGAACCCCGTGCTCAAAACCCATCGGAGAAAAGGGGCCCATTTTTTACCTAGTGTTTATAGCGTTCTATATGCTCTTTTACGTTTTTCTCGTGCGCGCAATGTTGCGCGTGCATGTCCAGCATTTTATTACTCATTTTGTAATTCATAATAGGCATATATTTGGATTTTTTTAAATTTATGCAATTTATCGTAATTTACAATTTATTGTATATTTTTCCATTTTTTATTATGTTTTCTTTATGTCTATTCTTGTATATGTACCGTTGCGCGCGCTTTCATAGCGCGCACCTAGCATTTTAAGTGAGAGTTACATACCTCGAATGTTCAGCTATATATGGCTTATAGCCGAACACTCGAGGTATGTACCTGTCTTATTGCATATTTGATTAGGTTTTCACAACACGGCAATTCTCGAGAGAAATCATTGCGATAACACTTACATATTCATACATTCATTGTCTTTTTCAGCACTAAGAACATGCGTAGATGATAATTACGTGACAGTGAATGCTTCTACTCATCCCACACGGAGGGGATGCAAAAAGATCACCTGATGACTCTTGAGCTTACAAACTTTCGAGCCGTGAGAATGGGGTTGACAATAAGCCAAGGTCTCACCAATAGACTGCTAAATAAGTGGTCTTTTGCTGAGACGTGCTTCGCAATAGACCTCTTTAGCTTCGTTGTTTGTTTACCCATTTCAGACCACGTGATGTCACCCTTGGGAATTAATTCTTTCTTATGTTGATAGGTTAACATTTTCATAATAAAAGAACAATTCCCAAGAGAATGCCACGTGGTCTGAAATGGGCAATTTGCATACGAAGCTAAAGAGGTCTATCTTGCCTCGGATACGTTGAGTTTGTAATGAACTCCTCATTACAAATTCAAGGGTTATATCTAGTTATAGACCCGGGTCTATAACTAGATATATAACCCTCATAAACGTATTCATCGGGATATAGCAGGTTTGAATTGAAGTGATTGATATGCTAATGTTTCTCATACATTCGTACTAGTGAGACCGCTGAGTATAGTCTTTATCCTGTAAACCTTTTGTTTGAGCAAACGACCAGGCAAAGTCGAGATTTTCCTTGCAAATTAGATCGTAAACTCTATTTACCTTACATTTTGAAAAATCTTTGAAATATACGGATTTATTATATATTCTGATATGTTTATCGTTCCAAAGGCACTGCTCAAGGACGAGTAAGTAGTTGTTACCAGTTTCGAAAAAGATGCAATATTTGCCCAGTTAGTGAGAACCTCCTTATAAAAGGTCGGAATTGCAGAAGGAATTCTGCTTACATCAAAATTTTGCCTCATAGCTGAAACTCCACGTATATCTTTCAAGTAATGCTCAGGAAAAATTTTCCATGTTCTTTCCTGTGTTTAATAAATTAACTGTAAATTTTATGCGGCTTGCTTTGATGCAGGATTCTAAATCTGGTAACTTTAAACCGCCTTCAGTGTAATCTGCAGTTAAGGTTCGATATTATATTTTTGGTTTTCCTCCGTTCCAAATGAAGTTAGTGATGGAATGCTCTACTTTTGTGACAAAATCTTTTGGAACCTCCAATTTCGAGCACACATAATAGAGCTTGGGCATTGCCAGTGACCGCACAATGTGTATTTTCCCATATAATGTTAAAGCTCTTACGCCATAACAGTAAACAGGTGTTAAAACTAGTTAATATGCGTTCAAAATTGTTTTCCAACCTCCATACACGCTATCCATAAAGCAGTATTTCTCATTGAATGAGGAATACTGCTTTCTGCTCATGTGCTAATGTCATAACAAGCAGCCTTCAAACGAGCATGCTAACATTAGTAAATAAATCAAATTTCAGGGTCTTAGCACAAATACCTGGCAAGTTACAGTGGTTTAAATTTAGAAGGATTTGTATGTAAAACACAGTCAAGGCCCAACCAGCCTCGTTTTGATGTTTTTAGCACATTTTAAATGCTTATAACTCTGCAAGGATTTACCATTATTCTTTGAAATTGTGCGCATTTACTAATTCGCTGATGCTCTTTCATGTAAAGTCAAACTGTTTTCAAAATATTTTGAGCTTAGTGATTTATGCAAATTAGTGGTGGCTTTATGGATAGCGTGCATTGTGGATTATAAGAAAAATGTATTCCCAGGATCTTAACTCTTGTCTTATCGAAAATCGATCCATTTCATATCGCTGCCGCCAATTTCTCTATCATTCGGTTTCCCTAGCCACCCTGCTTCAGATTTAGATACGTTTATTTTCAGAGACGAAATAGTAATAAAGATTTCTAAATTTTCAAGAACCCGTTTGAATGAGTCCATATCAATAGAATTTAGTTGAACTATATATCGGGAGTTCAACACCATCACAATTCGAAAATTCCTTTGAATTAATCTTCGAAATGACTAGATCAATTATTACAACATCTACTCGAAAAATCGATCAAAGAACATAGAAAGAATTCACATACCATTTTGAAAGGAACTTTAAAGTCATCATCCCGTCTTACAAGCAAAATATAGGCCTCAAAGTGAACAAACAAAAAATTATTCGGATTTTTTGGTATAAACAGGTAACATATTTTATCAAGATAGACGAGCATGCTTTGCAAATAGAAATGATCATTTATTACGGGATTTACTTGATAAACAGATGAAAAAACAAAGAACGAAATAAACTACATGTTCGAAGGAAGATTTAAGACCGTTAACTGGTCCTACAAGCAAAATGAAGGCTTCAAAGTGAACAAACAGACTCGGTTCCTTCGCCTTCAATGAAAGCGGCTTCTAGAATATTCCTGAGAAGGCATCAAGTGACATATGATTGACAGATGACAAGGTAACCCATAAATGTTGCCAGGTCGGTTAATTAGCAATTTTTCATTTCCCCCTTGATTTCCTTTTTTATTTTGTTATGAAGAGTTTTTCAACGCTAGAGTTTTTCAACGCTATAGACGCTACCTAGTTCCTTTCACGTAGGGTTATTCGGGGGGTGAAACGCGCGTGTACAGGCTTCTGCTGCACAGGCTATGAAAGGTTCCTCAATATGCGTGATTTTTTCACCACAGAAAAACCAAACTATCCAATATTTCAATTTAAAATTCTAGTTATTTGAAATAATTTTAAAGTGCCTTGATTTTAAGATGGAATTCAAGCCATAAGAAATAAAAAATTCCAAATCAAGCTTGCTGTATATTGAAGGGCATCTGGCATTTCTGCGTTAGACACAGATCGATGCAAACTTGATACATTCATGATCGCAAGGCCACAGGTAGCCCAGTTTATGGTCATAGAGCGTCTAGTTTAATATACAAATATTTAATACAAGTATTTAATATACGGCTAAATTGAATTTTGAAAAAATCTCTAATTTTCCTATCGGTCTTTAAAAAATATTGCTAATTAGTTTTTGCATTGATGTTATTGTTTTCAATTACAAGGAGCAACAAATAAACATAAAGGACTCCCTTGACGTTACAGCATTAGTATATGGAATAGAGTAATCTTTATAACTTCTCAAACTCATTACTAATTCATTAGCTGAACTTCCAATCAGGAGCTTCTATTCAGTCAGGTGGATGAATCTTGATACCCAATGAAATACCAGATCAAGATCTTAAGGATTTTGATCACTGATCAAGAGACTTTCATTTTAATTACTTACCTTCTACTTGTACTTCGCTACTTTTTTCGCCCTCATGAAAGTACTTCTTACTTTATAAAAAAGAACTTGACAAACCAAATATTCTCTAAACCAGAATCGAACCCCGGACCCCTGGACTACTGTGCTCTCTACTTCTCCATTAGTTGCTGCGAGCCATCAGGCGAGCAGCAACACTAATCTTGGGCTCCCTGTGTACCATATGCCATAAAAAATCTCGATGTAGAAGTTCTTCCATTTGGCCCCCTCGCGACTGCAATTTCAGGGGCAAGCAGTGTACATGTGGACTCAGAACGTCATGTTCCTTCTTTTTACCTTGTGCGGGCAGTAAAGTGACGAGCTAAACTCCGAGCTAAACAGGTAGGTTGTTGAAGAACTAAGTAAATGTCTATTGTTTAAATTGTCTTTACAATAAAGAAGCTCAGGTGAAGCGAATCCTACGACTTTTTGTGCAGTTCATGCTTGACCAAGTCGCGTTTGCATTTGATGACTTCTGTAAACACCAGTGAGCGAATCGAAGCGAATCCCCGTCGCCTTTTCCATATCTAAGTCTATTGTTTCTCATTCATTTGCAATATAATTAATGTGAAGTATCTTTCTTATTTTCAGATAACAACAGTTTACATAATCTTCAGCGAATACTCAAATGTGGATGCAGTGCTAGAACACAATATCATGAAATATCTACGGGACTCAGTCATGTTATACATCACAGTCATAAAGAAAAATCTTATTGAATGTTACCAAACAAACAAGAATATGAGAAATGTGCATTTTGTCCCTTAATAATTTGTCCTGTTAAACGATATTGTTTATATCCATAATTAACTACCAAGAACTATGGAACTCTTCAAGACTACCTAATCTGTTGATGACAGAGAATGTATCAATGAACCATGGATTAATTATGTGGAATGATAGAGTTGATATTCAGTTTATGCACTGCAAGGACTACCCAAGGAATTTGTATATTACTGTATATCAACTGTTGCTATATATCGCATCCAAAAGAAACAAATTAGCATAATGTGTAACATAATGTTGCAGAAATTTTCCATATGCAACTGAACAGAAAAATTTTAGTGTCCAATACATATTAAGTCTTCATTCAATCTATTTTTTCATAATGTTTAGTAAACGTTTATTTATACATATGATTGTGTCTTTTATGGGAAAATCTGTACAAGGCCATAAAATAGCAGGCATAGTGCAACCTCGCAGCAATTCACTTTCTATTAGAAACGACTAGTATGGAAAGCCGCTATTACTGCCAAAAGCCCTTCGAGCTTTGAAAAGTTGTTGAATTACCACACTATATGTCAAGATGTTCACAGACATGTTGAGTTTTAAAAATTTCACTGTTTCACGAAAATCAATTTACACTTTATATATATATATATATAGGTTCAGTGAAGTGTCACGGGCATCAGATCACGTAGAGTCAGTATTTTGGGTCGCATTTCTTCTGTTCACTAGTCCCGAAAGTCTGCTGAACCGTTGACCTTCTCAGCCGCTTACAGCTGTTTGACAATGTTATTCGAGCCCCTGTATCTTCCCTTCACTAGGCCTGAAAGTCCGTTGTGAACCGCTGAACTTTTCACCCCCTTACGGATGACTAAGCTCTACTGCATATGGTCTGTTCATTTTCTGTAAATTTTACACTTTATATATATATATATATAAAGTGTAAAATTTGATTTTCGTGAAACAGTGCTCAATACATAGAAGTAGAGCGAAGTATATATTGTGGAAGAAAAAAACAAATAAACTTCAAGTTCATCCCTACAAAAGTCTGTTTCGTGGTCGCCCACTCATCAGGGGATATATATATTTTTTGAACAGCTCACTTCGTGTAAAATCTACACTGAAAATATTGTTACAGATGTGTCATAGGCACTTCAAGCTCAAACATTTTTATTTAGAGATTGTAATGAGTCCTCTAAATCATTTAAGGTTTGGGCATCTTCTTTGGACATAGTTCATGCCAATAGACCTCTTTACCTTCGTATGCAAATTGCCCATTTCAGATCACGTGGCATTCTCTTGGGAATTGTTCTTTTATTAAAATGTTAACCTATAAACATGAGACATCACGTGGTCTGAAATGGGTAAACAAACAACGAAGGTAAAGAGGTCTATTGAGAATCAAATATTTTGAATCTATTCCTTTCATAGTGCTACAGAAGATCTCTTTATCATGAAACCTTTTTTTGCTTAAATTACAATGCCCACCTCCTTTGTGTTTTTTACTGGTCAAGGAACAAATACATGTCTGATAAAGAACTGAATTCTTTATGATTTGGGTACATTTTTGGCAATATGTTTTCTTACCAGCTTCCTTAGTTTTCTGTTCTGGTTTTATGTAAATCACGTCAATTTGTTCAATTGGAATCCTCAGTGCATTTGACATGGTTATAATAGATCAACTTTGCATAAACGTGGTCTCAAGTCCTTTAAATACGCTCAGTATATTGACTTTCATGGAGGGGAAGCCAATTGAGAAAGACTGTCAGTCTACAGGACTCGGGGGGAGGGGGGGAGGGGGAGGAGTTGGGCAATTTTGAGCAAGTTTGTAAATTTCCGAAACTGAAAAAAAAGCAGTCTACAGATTTACAATTGTTCCAGCCAAGGCCTGAGCATGAGTAATATTTGACCTATCCATCGAGTGACTTTTGTTCAAAATAAAAATACGAGGTTATTAACATGGAACTTGCTGAAGTAATTTGAAAGATAACTTATAAATCAACAGTTTTAGAAAGTTGTAGAAGCATAGAATAGGTGCGAAAAATATATTAGGATCAAATTTATAGACTTTGCATGGCACTTTGAAGTCTTGCTTACCGAGCCTTGTTTTCATGTTTTTTTAGATACAAAAATATTAATAACTTCGCCGAGAAATATTATGACATTTTTTTTAAATTGTTTAAAAACTTCTATAGTTTAGTTTCATATAAACATTCAAATCATACAAATTCAAAGTTTTAATTAAATATTACTAGGTTGCATGAAAACAAAAACCTAAAATTGTAATAAATAAATAATGGTAACTTCCTAAATTGCTTGTGTGTGTGCGATGATGATCGTAGAGGAAAATTTTCATACTACAGTAATATATACTTTTGCTAAGATCTAACTCTTCCATTCCTTCTTGTAGTTTCATCTTCCACATTCTCATGGAAGTTCACATGGAACTACCAGATTAGTCCGGCATGGTTATAGTAACAATACCTTCTCAGACTTGATGCCTGAAGCCTTCAAAATATGGGCAGATGTTGAAAAGCAGGCTGGAAAGGAATTGATCAAGTAAGATATTCATGTTATGGATAATATATAATGGCATTAATCAACTGAAACTCTTATAAATGTGCTGACAAATGCAAAATGATAAATTACGATTCTTCTTTCAATGTTTTACAGGAGGGTGGGGCTGCTTTCTGCAGAAGCACCCCCATTCACAAATATCAGCAAAATCGTAACTAATGTCAGAAATCTAGGTGTTCAATGTGAAATGCTATCAGCAGAAGACATTAAGAAGAGATTTCCAATGTTCAATCTGCCTTCCGACTGGAATGGGGCATTTGAACCTGAAGCAGGCTTTGTACTAGCTAACCAAGCACTGCAAGCTTTTCAGGTATTTATAGCCGTTAGTTATCAATATTGTGATGATAAATATTATATCATTATTATATTCTACAGCATAAAGTGGTTTAGCAAAAAATTTGACCATAGTTGTGTGATATTCTCTCAGCAATACATATGAGGAATGTATTGATATTATTAATTTAATCATTATGAATACTCTGATCCTATCTTTCTCCATTTCCTACCTTTCATCTTTACCATGCACTTAGATAAAGATGGTTCCATTAGTCGGAGTGGTCTTGGGTGGGGCCTGGGTATTGTCCACTCATTATTATTAAATGGATGTTGTCATATAGGTAAAAAAGTATCTAATTATTCAGAACCCAGGGGAAGGCGTATGTATAGGCTTTGCACCACCACGTGATGGCAGCCATGACAGGAGGCAGGAACAATGGAATCTGGTCTAATCGACAGGGCAGAAAAACGCGGCGCATGCGCACTAGAATTTCTCTAAAGACAATTCAAGATGGCGGTCTGATCCTATCTTTCTCCATTTTGCTTGTTTTCAGTGGTCTCTTGTAGTCTTACTTGTAGAGGGATTTTCAATTTAACCTCGAATTTCAGTCCTGTTATCCCAGGAAATGCTCGGAAGCTAAATTTCTTCTACTGTTTTAGCCAATATCATCGTGATAAAGCTGCCCTTTGTAAGTAGGCAAATTGTCATTTCGATTTTTGTAAGTTCCTAAAGAGGGGACGAAAAACGGCAAATATAAGGTCGTACGTGGATATATAAGCTTGAAAATTCACCATTGGTCTTATGAATTAATGCTTCAGAAAATATAAAATGCGACTTTTGAAATTTTAATGCGAATTTTCAAACGAAGCATTTGAAGTCTAGGTATTGCTGGTCCAGAACTTCAGTACTCATAAAACTTGGTTCATAGCAAGCCAATTTGAATACAAATTGCAAAATTGATTCAAAAAACGACACTGAACTAATAGATAAGCCAATGCGGCTTAATCGTACTGAAGTTAAAAGAAATACACTAATAAAATTAAATTTTTTTCCCGAGTTCTTGTTTTAGCTCGCATGAGCCATAGCATGAACATTTCATGGCCTTCAAGCTCCCTCCTCCCTTTTTGGCGAAGCCTTGGTTGTGTATTTGATGTTAGTCATGTTGATAAATGCTCATTTCAACAATCTGAGTAAAAATGACTTATGAAAATTTGTTTCCCCCCCCCCCCTCAATTTGAGGTACTAGGGTGAAAAATTCTCCCAAATTGTCAAGAGTGGTTTCATATGGTGGAAGGGGGGTTGGGTTTTCACATGAAATTGTGTTTGTTTTAAACATAAGACAGAAACAATTGAAGGGGGCATTTGGGTTATATTATGCTAATTTTTTCATCCCCTTCCCAAACAAGATGCAAGAAATAAGCAGGCCCCTCCACATGCACCCAACATAACCAAAACAACTCACACAATTTTTGATACCCCTCCCCTTTTGAAGTACACAACAAATAATGACCTTATTTGAATGCCCTCCCCACTCATTAATGATATGACGGAGAAATGTTGCTATCCATTCAATCTTTTCCCTGTATTTGACAAAATTGGTACAAATGCTTCAAGAGGGACCTATATTCTTGTTGGAAACAAGTAGCAGAAGCAAACTCTTTATCCAACATCACATTGTATGAAAGCTATTCTGGATTCAAGACAAGGAAGGTAAATTTTGGTTTACAACTAATGATAACTTTGATACATGGAATAGAGGAATGATAAATTATTAGCCAATATTTATACAATATCAACAGTTTTATTTTACTAACCAGTGAAAACATTTCTCATAATATTAAATTGTATGCAAAGATATCTTAAGGTAATTCCGTAGTTTTGCATTGCGCACCACGGCTGCGCATAATACTAATAGTACCCATTTCGCTTTTTTGCTTTAGATGTGGCTCAAAACGAAGTAAAAGTAATATTTCTAAACAATATTTCGTTGAGCACTTCGAACTAAGCACGTCTTAGGCACTATCTTGAAACTCGCCCTAGTCCACCCTCGGCCACAGATGCATTTAAGCTCAGATTTACTCTTTTAAAAGACAATAGCGCAAAAACGAATACGGGCACCTATGTTTTTTATTTCCTCAAATCGACGAAAATAAGGTTTTCTATAATATATGTAATTACTAGGAAGATTCCATGCCCAGATTTTTAGATATTTTCCTAAAGGAGTCGTTGAAAGCTATTCACGTCGGGCCGGAATGGGTCAAGAATGTTTCATTTGATTTAACCTATTTGGTATTTAGTCGAACTTTCTTGAAACTTGGCACAATTAAAGAGCTCATCAAACTTGAAAACTTGTTCGTTTTATTTTTCTGATTTT
>WUAP02127688.1:0-30310 GCA_015163945.2 Stichodactyla helianthus | reverse complement strand
TGAGGCTAACCCTGTAGAAATGAGTCTGTAATCAAGAAACACAGCGGTATTTGGCGAATTCGAAAAAGGTCTATTCGGATAAAGGAATCGTCCTCATTTGCATTCCACTTTAACTTGGATTTTCTCGGCCAAAATTACTCAAAAATCAGCACAACATAAAAACATAGTCCTAGACATTTCCTAAGTGATATAAAGTATTCGCGATCGACCTTTATGGCCATAAAATGGCTCGCCTATGGCTCGCCATTTTAAATGCCCATAAAGGTCTCCCGCTCATACTTTATATATTACTTAAAAACTACTATTTCCGCTTCAACGAAGGTCGGAATGGGCAGGTCGTTTATAATTGGAGTGGTCGCTTTGAGGAGGTTTAGTCGACTATAGTTACTGGTTTAAGGGCTACCACAACACGGATTAGTGTTGTTTTGGTTTACATGGTTTCTGTGCACGCATAGGGCATAGGGCATAGATATCCACACACAATACCATTGTCTGCGCACATTCTTTAATATATATTTTTGGTTAAAAAAAAAAAAAAAAAAAAAAAAAAGGCAGAAAGAAAAACAACAACTTAATCAATACTAAACTCCTACTATCGTGTATCTTATGCAGAGCATTAAAATATCCCAGATTATTACGAACGCTGAAAGACGATAAACTGACAATGTCCTTGATCTTGACCTAGACCACAAATCTTATCTTAATCCCGCACGCAAAAACGCCGAGAAATTCAGGCGAGCATCGCTTAAAAAAGTTGCTAAAAAAGACAGTTTAAAGAAGTGACCACCAAAGTTTAACTTCACTGAAAATCCTTGTGTGTGCGCTTCAGTTGAATAGCGATTTTTCTCTTCCTGAAGAATGATTATTTCAATTTCATGTGTGTGTGTGTATGTTTTTATTTGTATTTGTATTTTTTTTTCAGTAATTTTTCGTGTTCTAGTGGTCTTGAGGTTTATTTTTTAGGGCGTTTTTGTACTTGAAGGACGATAGAATTGCGGTCATATTGAGTGTCATCTCACTCTAGAATGAATCGAAACGCATGCTAAAAACTAGTTGAAAATCAAATCAAATTCCAAGCTCTATTAAAAATTCGATATTTACGTTTATTGTTGCCATGAATACAAAGAAAATTGTTTTTTTTTCTTCCTCATTACACCATCATGGCTTGATTTCCTTTCTTGCATGGCTTCTTGATTGTCAAGACGGCCCTTGACAACTTTAAACAGCTAATTACAGTCAAAGTGTCATTGGTACGTATCAAGGGCTTCGCCTGATTAAAATCAATTGTCAAAATCGCAATCAAATTAAATAATTTTTTAATTGAAATTCCTACGATCGTGAATCGACTTTAATGCTATTGTAATGATAAGAGCGTTCATCGACATACATCGAAGACTCGACTGAATTTTAATACTTTTTCGATATATTAAAACTATTAAACAAATCACTGAAGAAAAATATGATGAATTTTCAAATTAGTAAGTAGAAACGAGAATTACCTACGGAGAGGCTCTTCCACAGTCTCTCCCAAGCCTCGTACTTGTCGGAGCACATCTTGGGAGTCTGGGTTCAAGTGCTGATGATGTCATGATGGTGTGAGATGTAATACGATAAGAAGAAGGCTCGCTAGTGAAGCTACCAACGATCTGAAGGGTGGACTTACAGTGAGCGCTTGTTGGTTGAACTTGGTTTCCAAGAGGTCAACAACAGTCAGAACATCAAGAAAATATACCAACTCTTAATCAGGTAGTTATAAAATATTCTCATCTATACCCTGTAGTTCTTAGAAGCCAATCCAACCTTTAGATTGTTGAATTATTCATTCCGTGTAAGAGCTGCTCTTCTCCGTACGCCATCCCATCTCTCGATTTATTTTTTAACGAACTGTTCCCAGAGCGTCGTTATTCCCTACAGAGTGAAAGTTTGATTTCAACAACGCTTGATAATGTTTAATCTAGCAGGGGCTAGTAGACTAGTCTGTGGAGCTCCAAGCAGCGTAAGCTATTATAGATCATTACTGTTTAGATGGACTAGCTAGTTGTCATTCTAGACTTTGACAGCCGGGAGTTTGCTCGAACAAGTTGCGCAAGAACTGATTATGAGACGCCTTCCTTGCTAATGAAAGTCATATATGTAATACTTTGTTTCTTTAATCCAAGATTTTTCAATTCGAAAGCAATCTTAGAAAACGTTTTCTGCCAAACTTTTCAGAAGTGTTGGGGACAACCAGTCGCCGTTTTCACGCCTTGCCGGTTGTCTGCTAAGCACTCTTATCTATTGTCCTTGTCAAAGTGAACAAAATCTTCCACGTTACTTCTGTCTGACTAAGCAGTGTTGTAACACACTGATTGCCCTCTTTGGCTAGGTTGTGTATACAAACGATTGTGTCTCTAGGTTCTATAATTGACCGCTAACTGTTTAAGTCAAGATCTGAGGTTATCGGGCAAAAAGTTTACAAGACATTTATCATAAATGTGTAGTTCGATTTAGCTGTGGTGAGCATGATCTTGAGTTATGCGTCTCGTTCCGTCTTTCCAAACCAGATTGCCCAACTCCGAGCTAACTTTGGACTTTCAACTAGCCGAGTTCGGCTGGACTGTTTGTTTGCGTTGAGAGATCTCAATGAATGTCACGAATGCGAAGGACTGCAGAGCGGGTTTCTTGCTCACCCAGGGGCGCGCTCAAGTCTGTTCCTGCAGCTGCCACTAGAGTCGCTTTTCGAACGTTACAGCCTTGTCACCAATTTCTAAATCACATTCCAGAAATCTGTTGCCATTTATTCGGGATTTATTTAACTACAAGTCTGACTTTATTTAGTGAAAATAACGATAACCCGGGCTAAGGATACATTGACCTAAATGTTGATTTTGATTTTGCTTGGGTCTTATGGCGTTTAGCTTTCGGAAACAAACAATAGCTATAGGTTAGGTTTACAGTCTATTCATTTCGAGATACTCTTTGGAGTAGAGCGAAGTATTTCGGGCCGGTTCGTTGGAATTCGTTTAAGCTAGGACGGAAGCCCGCAAATACCTGGACACCACGAAAGTTTTGAGAAATTTCTTGATCATGAAGTTTGCTTGATTTCCTTTTCAATCAGTGACGGGTCAACAAAGGCACTCATTGACTTTCCGGTCTTGTATTGGGTTACGTGGGGACCCACTTCCAAAGGATCCTGTTTTACTTATTGAAAAGAAAAATACACACTGCTGTTCTCAAGTTAATTTAATAACTTTTTTTATCTGCTGGGCTTGTTTGTCTTTCTTGGTTTTTCTCGCTGCCCCGAGCATCAGCTTCGCCGTCTGACAAAACGATTGGCTTGCAAGAAAAACCGTTTAGTTCTTCCGTTGCGAAGGAATCGAGGTATCGAGTAACTGATGTAATAATGATGGCAAAAACCTCAGTTGTTCTCTTCTCGGGGTTGTGTTTTAACGTGTTTTGCGTGTGTTCTGTTTTCCCTCAAACTAGATTCTTTATTTGACGCACAAGGCAAATTAGGATGGGTCCTGTTCTCGAGAGGGTATTTGGCGAAAAAACCAGCGGAAATCCGCACAACAAAAAAGAACGAACACAAGTTTGACTGTTCCTCCTCAAAAGATCAAACGATATCCGTATCTCGAGTGACCGCTGTGCCCCTCAAGATAATCAACGAAAAAATAAACACTAGGTCTTCCAGAGCTCAACTAAATATCTCAATACCCAGCGACAGTCAATACTTTCTAAAAAACCGAAGCCATTTTAAAACAATCTCGGCTGCTTGTGACACTCGAATAGATTAAGTCAAAAAACGGTTAGAGTTTCTGATTTAGTGCAGATTTACGTGATTTTTTTTTAGCATTCGTTCTGTAATTTCGATAAATCAAAGGCTTCCAAAGAGAAATCTGTCGGTAAAGAATGGGCGTATGTCATAGCGTTCAAGGTTCGAATTTCAGCGTGTCAATCGTCTATTCATCAAGGACAATTACGTCCACTCGTGATCATGTATCATGATGAAGGATAGCATTATCTGTGGTATTTAAAAAACGGTAAGAGATTTTTCTCTCATTTTTCCGATTGTTTCTTCCAATTTTCTCGGTGTTTTGTTTTGTTTCTTTAATGCTGTTATGTCTGAACAAATAGCGGCGACTGACTACCACTATTCAAGCCTTAGTTTTTCTCCGATAAATCTGCAATATTGGTCCTTTGTTAAATATGAAATCATGTACTATATATCTGTCTTTCTTTGTACTATTTTAGCCAGAGTAGTTTCTAAATCGAGAAAACAAAAGTTCGATTTTATTCTAAAAACTTTGGCTTCATTAGAAAAAGGCGCCAAAAAGAATAGAATTGTTAGTTTACCTTTTCGGACTTATAAAAAATTTCGTCTCCTTATTGTTTTTTCTAACAACTGACTTAGTTCTTTTTCCAAACTCTTCTTAGTTTGAAGAAAGATTTGTAAACAAACACAACTAACATCCGGGACCTCATTACAATAGGTGCACGCGCGCATCACAAACCACGAGAGTTTTCCCGCCAAAAGAGAAGGTAGCTCTTTCGACTCCTTCAGCTTTGTGTATGTGTGTATGTTTCAAGGCAAATCCGGAAGTTAATTGTGTTTTGCTTACAGCAGCGAAAGGTTACAAATAACATGCCTCCTTCATGTAATTACTAACTGTAGCTCTTCAGCGATCCAACGTTTAACGTCTAGGTCATCGAGGTTAACTGGAAAAGGTTGTCTGGAGACCTCTGCGGTCAGACGGGGTTAATTTGTTCACGCTTGGAGTTACGCAATGTTTGGGTCCTGAGTTTTGGACCCTTACGTAACCAAAAAACCAGTGATATACCACTTATCACCCGGGATTTTCTAAACCTTTGGTAACTACATGGACGTTTTAGTGATGGACTTTCAATACGCCTTGAGTGCGGTGCGCTTTGATTTTAGATATTTTTGCTGTTGTTTTATAAAATGTTTGCCGTAGTTGATTGATTTTCAAGACCTCATATTCAGCTAAGTTCGTTGTCTTAGATAACCAACTAAAACAAACAAACTCTATTGAAATTCCTGCGTCTTCTGTTTGTCTTGAGTTGATAACTGTGCACTTGTCTAATAGACCTCTGGATATTGACTTACAGTTTGTGTAGGCAGGGTCAAAATCATTTTCGGTCTGTTAATGTTTCTAAGGCCAAACCGTTTACACCGAAAACCAAAGTATCTATGATGACATTATCTAGGTAATAACTATAAAATATGTACTGTTTCTCAAAACTGTTGCTTTTAGAGTCGCCGGGCAATTATATCAGTTGAACCCTGACAAAAGACCCAAAACAAACGCTTGACTTTGGCAGTCATTGACCAACAAATTCTTGGGATTTTTTGGCCTCTATTCTTTCAAGAGGATGACAAAGATGGATTGAAAATGTGCGCAGAAATTGTCGAATTAGTTCTTAATTCAGCGGAAAGAACCTTAGAGGGTAGTTAATCCCACTCAGGACAACTAACTCGTGATTATAAATTGACAGTTCTAAGCAGATGTATTCTTTGTCTTGTGTTTAAACAACTTGAGTTCCAGTAAGCTGATATCCTTTTCCTTTGCGCGCGACACTTGGTCTGCTCGCAGAAGTCGGACGCTTTTTTCTGTTGTTTCAGAGGAAAAATCACAGCGAAATCCACTCTCAAATCAAGATTATATAACTAAAAGCAGATTGTGTTAATTATTATTATAGTCCTAACTGTCAAAAGGCGTTAGCATTTAGCAATATCATTTCGCATGTCTTTTGAAGATAAAGTCCGATGGGGTTTTAATCGTGTGTTATACCAGAGTATTAAAACTTCGATTTTATGGCTATCTTCGTTGCTATTAAGACAGAAACTCCGGAAGTTTTGATCTTCAGAAATAATTGTCACACTTTTTCATGTTGAGCAAAGACCCAGTATATTGAATTTAATCCTCCTTTTCGTCCCTTTTTTGGTTCTCTAACTAATAAATTTCGTTACTTCAGTATCAAGTCGCTCTAATACCACAGAATGAAATTTTTTCGGCGATTTAAAGGGGGAGACAGATTCACAGATTTGAGTTTGTCGAAGGCTTCTGATTAAAGCAGAGATCGGAAGTGGTAGGAGTTACAATGAAAAGCTCTGTGTCCTCTGTTTTCTGTCGACATATCAAGGTTAAATATAATACAGCCTGCCTACTCATACTTCGTCGCTTGTTCCTTGAGCTATTGTCATTTTACGCAGAACGTTTGATAATGAGGGAATTTTATCTGCTAGCAATTTCTGGTATTAGAAGTATGCTTTCTAAGTCGGCGTTCTGTCTCAAGCGCGCGCAAAAATAGACTCAACGCATTCCTAAATCACGAGTTAGATTCAAATGTCTTGGTTAATTTCTCAGATCTCTCTGATTCCCCCTCATTTAATACAAGGCCGTTTGCTGCAATCATAAAATATTTCATCAGAGAGCTGCCGCTGTTCAAACAGTGTCAAGCCTCGTGATTTATGTAAACCAACATGCGTGACATCTTATGTCTATAATTACCGACCTGTCGACCTTGGAGGTACGATGAAACTTGAAATGCTTTGCCCATTTACGATGCGTCAGATCAACACAACTCGCATTGGGGCAGTGCTTGGCCACCGACATGAGTTCAGAGATTGTGTAATGTAATCGGTTCTTCATATGAGCATCGACTGCTCTCGTCATCTTTCCTCAAGGCAAAGTGAGATCAGTTTCCTGTTTGACGGCACTGTCTGAAACTGCGAGAATCCCAAATAACTACTACGGTTACTTGGTATCAAGCCTTTGACCTGTGAACAACTAACATCCGAAGAACACGTAAGATAATTAACATAATAACGATTCATGTGCTCGACATGATAGTCAAAGTTTAACGGGTCATTTTGGGTGCTTTTGTAAAGACAAATTGTGTTTCAGCGAGAAAATGAGTTCATATCGAGGGTACCAATCTGTGTCGTGAGATCTTGGGTTATCAGTGGACCTGATTTTCATTAGACGTGGTTTTCGAAGAACTGCTTTATATATCTTGTAACATGCGTCGCTTACTCGCTTGCTGTCCATCTCGATTGTCGAAGTAACACAAAGCCCAAATCCCAGAAAGTGAAAAAAGTCTTATACGTTTAGTGATCACTCGTGGTCTTAATCATTATCTGTTTGACAAAAGTGATCAGCGGCCGAGCAACTCGAAAGCGAATGCTCTAGCTAACAGCGACATGATTTGCTAAATGCTATTCCGGTTTAGCCATGATAACTTTCTCATTTACGTCTGTACAAAGGTGTAAATTGCTGTTTACTCGACATAAGTTTAGCTTTTGACAGAGCACGCGATGATTCTTTTGGCTTGTTATACTCCGGTAATTTTACCGCCGTTAGTTGCTCTTGCCGTTGTGTACAACGAAACACGTCTCATTAATGTTCCGTTAAATTCAAAACGGATCAAAAACACAGCCATGAAATCTGTAAAGATGCTGCTATCCTTTCTACTTGTCCTCGAATGTCCCATCGTTATGCGCCGCAGCAAATTGGTGGTTTATAATTTTCGTGACATTAAGATGCAATAGCGCGTATAGCTGAATATTGCCCCTCGGGCCATAGTCGCCTGCTCTAATTACGCTCTAGTAATACTATAGTAATACTACCCCTGCTCCTTATATGACAATTGATCCCATATATGGCATGCGCTGCTATGGAGACCCGACAGCTTCAACAGACCATGTCAAAGTTCAGAGCTTTCAGACATGACACCCTCGAGTTTTTGCATAGCAAAGGATCGATGTCCTACGTCTAGAGCGTGCCCTTCCTTCAGCTAGCTTGAGCTTTCCGTATACAGTGCTTGAAAGTATTTCAAGGCAATTTCGCCACTCTTGCTCTCATATTCCCGCGTCTGAAGTAAGTGCAATCGCGTTTTTAGTGGCTCATTTAATATCATTATGGCTCGTTTCCGAACAGACGTCACGAACCGACTAAATTATCGGAAGCCTCACAGTTCGATAGATTAAAGAATCACATCACTAACTGTGTCCGTTGTATTCTGTTGTGTCAGTAGCGGTACGCTGGGATAATGGCGTTAGTTGCAGCCCCTACATGGAGGGAGAACACGGAGAGCCAAGAGGATACGTCAGAGAAGAATGGCCAAATCGAGTGTGCTGTTTGTGGGGACAAGTCTTCGGGGAAGCACTACGGGGTTTTCACTTGTGAAGGGTGCAAGTCTTTCTTCAAGCGTAGTGTCCGCCGCAACTTGACCTACACATGTCGTGCTTCAAGGAACTGTCCTATAGACCAGCACCATCGAAACCAATGCCAGTATTGCCGTCTGAAAAAATGTCTCAAGGTTGGAATGCGGCGTGAAGGTAAGAGAATTTCCGCGCCAAAAAAGTTCAGCGCTCGCTGGGGCTTGGACGTTGTTCTGAAGCCCCTAAGTATCTGTTCTAGTATCTACAGGGAATTGATTGTTAGTTGAATGAACCTTTTCACCTTTTGGCTCGACAGCTGTGCAGCGAGGTCGTATCCCTCCAACACAAGTACCGCAACAAAATCCAAGTCACCCTGGCGTAAATGGTGAAGGATCCAATGGTCACTCTTACCTTTCGGGATTTATTGCTCTGCTTTTACGAGCTGAACCATACCCGACCACTAGATTCCAACAGGGCCTAAACATGCCATGTGGAATCATGGGCATTGAAAATATTTGTGAACTGGCTGCTAGGCTGCTGTTTAGTGCTGTCGAATGGGCTCGCAATATCCCGTTTTTTCCTGACCTTGCTGTTACAGATCAAGTAGCATTACTGCGTTTAGTTTGGAGCGAATTATTTGTTTTAAATGCTGCCCAATGCCCCATGCCTTTACAAGTCGCTCCACTTCTTGCTACGGCCGGAATTCACTCGAATCACATGTCACCGGATAGGATGGTGTCTTTTATGGACAACATAAGGATTTTTCAAGAACAAGTGGAAAAACTAAGAAGCATGCACGTTGATGCTGCAGAATTTGCCTGCCTGAAAGCTATCGTTTTGTTTACCTCAGGTAAGAGAGTAGTGAATCAACAATGCCATGAATTAGTAGCGGTGAATACGATTCAGTTTTTCACTGATCTATCCATCAAGGAAGCTAATGGCTAGATTTATGAGCAGCGCATACTGTGAGAATAAAGGTTTATCTTTATTTTTATTCAAAACTTTGAAAGGGTGATAAAGGCCAAGCTAAACACTACAACACAGTGAGTGAGTTTCACTTTAGTGCGAGCTGTTCACTCCAGTCCTGACAGCCGGACGACACTGAGTGCAATCACTTCTAGGCTTAACAAATCCTCCCCTCAATACCGCCCTCCTTAATTCGTAAAACTGAGCTTAAACAAATTGGTCTCTATTTTGCTTTTGCCCTAGATGCGTCGGGGTTAACCGACCCAACTTACATAGAAAGTTTGCAAGAAAAGACACAGTGTGCATTGGAGGAATACTCGAGGAACCAGTATCCCAACCAACCAACACGGTTTGGGAAACTTTTGCTCCGACTACCTTCACTCAGAAGTATAAGTTCCTCAGTGGTGGAACAGCTCTTTTTTGTACGACTCGTAGGAAAGACGCCAATTGAAACGCTTTTAAGGGACATGTTGCTGTCTGGGACGCCAACATCATGGCCTTACTTACCTTGTTCGTGAACAAAGTTGTGAAAACGCGAAAAAGCATTTATTACACGAAGCGGAACTCGGTCAAAGCGGACGAGGTACTAAGTTAGCTTCTCGCTCTTGTGTGTGTTGTGTGTTTATTTGACCAAAATATTTTTAGATGAGAGGGATGCCTTCAAAAGGCCACCACTCGATCGATGACTCCTCTTCGCTGTGCTGTGCGTCGAGGAAGTCATTCCCTTGGCTCAGGGCCGTTAAACTTTATCCATTTTAGAGTAGTTTAACTATATTTGGGAGAAAGAAAATCTTGTAGTTTATATATATTTACAAGTTAGAATTTCTATGTTTTAAAAGCAAAAATCTAAGATTTGATAGCAGTTTTATCGAGTTTGAATACTGAAAAGTCGAAGATGGACTAAGATAATTCAATCAAGTATACGTTTCAGTCTTAAAGAAAATATCACGACAGTCAAACTTTCCTCCAAAGTTTGGCAAGATAGCTCGTAACGACGTAAAGAAATGTAATTTTTAGTCGCAAAATGACATAGATCAAATAGAAAATAGATAGTAAGGATATTAACTGAATATTTTTTCTTTATACTATTCAAGTCCTAGACACACAATGACCAGAGATTTTAGTTCTATAAAGCCTCAGTTGAAGCATTTTTATTTTCACAATCTCTCCACAGTAATGATTGTTTTGTTTTTCTCATACCAGTTACATGTCTTTTAAAGACAGTACCTGTTTAGATTCTGCATGGACAAAAAATTAAAAACAGTTTTTGAACAAGTAAATGTAGAAGTGTTGGCTTTCTATTTACTGTTGTCAGTGCCTTGGGGGTTGTTCTAAAACCTTGAAACTGTTTATTCTCGTCGCTGTCGTTTTATCCTTTTGTCATTCGCAGTTATAAACACCTCTTTTGCACCTAGCTGTCCAGTTGAGATTTGTGCTGACATCAATTTTGATAAGATGTTGCAAGGTCACAGTTTCCCTAAAAGCAAATTGGTTGTACAATTCCGATCTATCGTGATCAGCGCCAAGCGTGCGGCCACAGAATTGCTCATCTGCTACCAACAGCTTGAAGATGAGCTTACCGAAATCCTAACTTCTTTAGACTTTAGTTAACATAAATAGAACCTCGAGTATTCTCTCGCCTTATTAATCTTATGTGGAGCGTTTCTATGGATTCCACTTTACATTGTCTTAACCCATTGCTCTCTAGTGATAAATTATTCCGTATATCCGTCTAGTGAAACCAAAGGTCTCAGTTGAAGAAGGTACAACTTTATGGTTTCAGTTAATTCATCGAACAATGGCTAAAGCCATCAATACATTGGATCTAGACTAAATTATCCTTCGTACAACTAGGAAGACAAGAAATTAGCGGAAGAGAGGACTATATTTGTAATTGTTAAATTGGTTTATGTAACTTGCAGCTGTGAGTTAGCAGTAAAATTTGTAAGCGGGCAAACTAAGGAATCTTTAGTGAAGTTTTGGGGCCTGAAATTCGAGACGTTTGAGGCGGGTACGAAGTCTGGGATGTGCTCCAACTCGCTCCTTGGATTTGTAATCCTGGTGTCATGTTTAACAAACTTGTGTGTAGGGAAGGTCACGGAGAAAATGAAGCAATTCCTGTTCTTTCCTGTATGATCTACTGCCTTTGACGACGCGATAAAACACTCGTTATTCTAAACTTTTACTTTCTAAATCGTCTGTTGCGAAGAGGTCGATTCTCGCTACGAAATTCTTGGCGTCCTTTTCGAATTCTTCTTTTAGTGATTGTTGTTTTGTTTTGCTTTTTAGTGCTCAATCATGGTAGATTCATTTTGAACTTTTCTATTAAGGTCAAGCAATATTCTTGTTTTATGGATGTCCCACAGCGAGCATGACTCGAGAGAAACTCTTTGATCAAATCCTTCAGTGATATCTCCTACACGAGCATCAGTCAAGTGGTGCTACTACGGAGCCGTTTCCAGCGTCATCTTTCCTAATTTCATTAAACTAAACCAGCTATTTCACGCCGAATACTTTCCTACATAAGCATTATAACAGACTTTCGATTGCCCATCACTATAAAAAGAAGAGTCGTCGCGCGAGCCAAGATAAGCAGGTCACTTCGACAGGAAAAACCTTCAATTAAGTGAGAAAATAAGTCGTGATTTCGCCTTTGTGACGGACGATTTATAGTTATAACATGGCAGGAATTGACCTTTGGGGAATCGAATTTGTTAAGCGAAAGTAAAGTTATTGGGAAGGTCACACCATGTTAGCTTACTTAATAACAAAGGTATGTCCCTATCAAACACTAGATCGCTTTATTGATGTTACTCTTATGGGGTCAGAAATGTGGTCGTGTAAGAATATTATTCTTCATAAGGTACACTAGACTTTGATCATTAGGTCGTACTTTAGGAACCAACCGTTGAATTTAAGCCAAACGATTCGAGAATTTCCCATTAGGCCCAAAGAATTATGATTCTAGACAAGAGGTAAACAAAACATCTTGTGAATTTACATGACTGATTCGAGTTTTTATTTAAAATAGTATGGCTTGTTTGCTTAAGTCGTTTGTGACGAGTTACTTGTCATTCTCCTTTGAAGAGGGGCCGACAGGGCATAAGCTGTAAAAACGAACTTTTCTCAAGAAATGTTTGGATAGAATTTATTGACTTTCCAAAAATATCCCATAGTAAAGTGAATTCTTTTCAGAAAGCAGCGTCACCGATTCATCGCTGTACACCCGGGTTTTTTCTGGCAGAACTTAAGCCACAAGTTTGTGTGATGGGGTTTTGGGTTAACACACACAGCTGTACTGTTCTTTTTATTACACAAATGCCGACCTATTGAACTCATCTTTGCGAAGGTCTCTTTACGGACCATGTCGCACTCCTAGTTAAAAGCAAACGATACATGCGCCTCAGCAACTGCCCAACATCCCCGTTTTTGCGTTCTTATACAACTTTAAAGCCGGTAAAAAGGAAATTTAGATTGCGTGTCCAGCTAAAATCTTGCGTGCTTCGGTCTGTTTCAACATTGTCTCAGAAATATGCATATGAGATGGTGTCCAATTTTCATAGATTGATTTGTGTCTCGGTCGGCAGTTGCCTTTTGTATTCCATCCCTTGAAATGTTTACAAGTTATTTCTGTAATTTGGGACTATTTTGTGCTGCGAAGCAACTTCGGTAATCACGCAACGTGAAGAACAAGACAGCATCGCTATCCAGGATGCTGCCCTTTGACAGTTCTAACAAACGCGTTAAATGTATTTGCCCCAGTTATTGATTCTCAACATTAAACTTATCAGTCGCGCTCCAAAACGCATATGTTAATGAATGGACAGTTTATAGTTGCATTCCTCTTGATACGTTTCAATCAATATATTAATGAGTCTATTGTTCTTTGTTAGGCCATACGATGTACTTTAGGTTGACTGATTCAGTTCCTTGTTCTCTGTTATGGAAAACTCAATAAGGCAAGATGTTTGGTTTAGCTACATGCCTATCTAGCTACCAAACACAGAGTTTATCCTCTATTTTCTTATACAAAACACCTTACGTTAAAGGCAAGACCGCATTTAAGGTTGGGATAACATCACCCTAAGCTGTTTCCCAAAGAGCAGACTGAACAAAAACAAACGGACTTCGCCACAAACTAAGTATGAAAACAAATATCGCCCGCTTGTTTGGCCCGTGATTTGGGGTTTCTGTGGGTACAGTGGTCTCACGACACGAACCAACTTATCCTTTATCGCACTTTATCATCAATAAAAAACCTTCAAAACCTGCCTTTTCTTAAACGAACAATTCCCTGGTATCAAGTAGCTGGATGTTTGGCTGTCATACCACAATGGTGTCTCGTTTACCAAATTAAACTCTACTGTATGTTCGCTTAAATCTACATTAAAACTACGAATTCTTGAGCGTTTTTAAGGGAACTTGGCTATTTTGAGAGCTTGGGACGTATCTTGAGAAACGCATGCTTTGTGACATCTTGCGTCTTTGGTGCCCTGGTTGCGTGACATGGACTTTGCCTGAACAGTTGATAATTGCCCTTCTTAGATCCATAAGCACTGTCATGAGACCTTGTCATGGTCAAAACTAGGAGGTTGGTGAACTGTAGCTGTCACGCTGTAAGTTTGTTTTTGACGGGGCTGTTGCTTTTGTCATGCAAATATTGGCTTTTCGTTTTTACATGTTATACGAGTTAGAGCTGTTGCAGTGTCACTGCTGAAGACAACAATGGCAGGAAGATTTGAGAGTTTCTAGGTAAAATTGGGAGAGCCAGAGGAGAAAGAATTATCATTCCTGAAAATATTCAAGATATATCTTGATTCCGTCTTTCTACAATTGTTATCTTATTTGCCTTTGGCTTAGTTAATTCCATTCACCCTTCTTAGACTACTCTTATTCATTCCAATTAGTTCTGATCAGACGGTATCTTAACCCATGTTATTTTTAGCGATAAATTGAGAGAGTTTTCTCCTAAACAAATGTATCGTCATCCCAGAACTTTTAAGCAGTGCATCACGAATGCTTTCTTGTACTTTTTCCTCTTCATGTTCAATATTCTTACTTCATGGTGCTTTTTTGTTTTCAATTGCTTTGGAGGAAATTGCTTCAGGCATTTTATATTGAAACTTCAGTCGAAAGATTTAACTGCATTGTGTTTTATTCATGCATGCGATGTACTAATTTCTTCTTCTCTGCTTCCATTAGACCGTTTTCTCTCTCTTTTTCTCGTCTTTTGGAGACAATGGTTTAAAAGTCTTTATCTTTTTCTTCTCTAGACGCTGTTAATCTTCCATAAGTTTGCTCTTTTAATGAAAATTTTCGGATAAAGAAAAGAGATCTACTAATGTCTGGAGTTCTAGATTGTTCTGCTGGTGAACCGCCAGACTTTTCGACAAACTTGAAAAAAAGTTAGTCCCAAGGTCTAAGCCGATACTTGCTTTGGCTATTCCAGCTTTCCCACTCTCTTGGTAGGAATTATTCACCTGTAGTAGTCCTGATTTCGGTCAAATGGATCTCAATGTTATGATGGGAAGTCGCTCCTACCTAGATAGAAAAGAAAGCAGGTCAGAAAACAAAACACTTCCCAACATGAAACTTCCTCATAACCTGAATAATATTGATCCTTAATTAATATAATAACAATAAGTTCTTATAGAATAAAAAAGATGAACAAATGTTTTTACTGCCTCAGTATTTCATTGAAGTTTAAAAAAGACAGAAAGGAATCTTTTAATCCTTAGAATTATTACAATCAATCTCATGTCCAAACCCGGACAGCCATAATTTCTGTTAGAGCGAATTATTTTAGCGAGTGAAAGTAGCCTATTCTTATGATATTTATGATTATGTTGGCTTCATTCTGACTACCAGCGTGGGAAACGAAGCTTCGAAACAAACACGAAGCATGCTCCAGAGCATCCTTATTAAATTAGCCCCATCAACAACAATGTATCCCTAAGAATGAGAAAAGCTAAAACTGAAAGAAAAACGCATTACAATGACCATTTATTCCTCCTGAAAAGCAAGCTTTCCTTTCCTGTCATCATGAAAGTGTTTCAAAGGCAGCTAATTGATTTTCCAGTCTGCTACTGCCCATTTTGCCGCAAGCTGAATGTCGAGCAGTTGTTGATCATAACGTCCACCGACAACGAACTTTCTTTGTACGATTTTACATG
This sequence comes from Stichodactyla helianthus, assembly GCA_015163945.2. Taxonomy (NCBI): domain Eukaryota; kingdom Metazoa; phylum Cnidaria; class Anthozoa; order Actiniaria; family Stichodactylidae; genus Stichodactyla; species Stichodactyla helianthus. The sequence goes on along the minus strand of WUAP02127688.1, from coordinate 15,007 downwards.
TTTATTGTGATCAAGTTTATTCGTGTTATATCTCCGCTTCCCCATTCTCCACCTCCGTCTATTGAAATGAGAGCGAAGTACCTGTTGTATATTAAAACAAAACACACTATGGGATACCGAGTAATACGGGTCGTTTTACTTGACATGCTGCGACTTGTAATTATTTTTATACGTATCGTGTCTTAGGGATGATTCATTGACGGTTTGAATTCAATTATTATTACTTTCATTTTCGTGGAGAGCTAGAGACAAACAAATCCTGGAATAGAACAACAACACTGAATCCTCGTGCACGTGCAAGCAGCCGGAAGAACTCATTGAAATCAATTTCCGGTCGAACAGAGTTAAGCAGAGTTAACAGTTCCTGTTATTCCACCGAAGAAGGTTTTATATCCCGTTATTTACATTTAAGTACTGACTATTCTCGTTGCTGGTTTACCAAATGCTTGAGCGATAAGCTCGAAAGCTTGAAGCCCACAGCCCTTTATTATTCTTACAGCTGCTTCTCATAATTAATAGCTTTTCGTCTAATTACAAAGGGGTTGCCTACAACAAGGCTTGACCGGTTATTTCTGACGTTACTTAACCCATAACAGAACCTTATTGGAGTCATCAAGCTTTGGTTCAGTGCCTGCAGGTCCAAATTTAGATGAGAACAGGCTGGTTTATCTGATAGGAGAGCTGATTAGATGCGATTTTATTTACGAAACAGCACTCTCTAAACGAGGAAGATGGTTTATCGAATTCCTACTTTGCCAAATAGAATTTTTTTGTTCCCGGCTTTTCTATTTTTTCTATTATCTCGAATTAGCAGTTCCTGATGATTTCATTTTTTCAATTGATATGCTACGGGAATGTCAAGATGGGATGGAATTAATAAAAAAACTGCATAAATTTACTTTTACATTCGAATCTTGTTTTCAAAATGTAAGCTAGAATAGCTGTCTGACTGATTTGTTAGTTTTTTCAATAAGTACTTGACGCTAGCACTTTTTGGGGTCAAATATCTTCCTTTTACGCAACCATAAGCAGTAATTCTATAGTGTCAAAAAAAAAGGTGAACTTCTATCTTGGCATTCTATGTAATCTCAGACACTGTTACTCTTGGCAAATGTTTGCTTTCGAGACAGAAGTGTTAGACGAATACAATATATATTATCTAGATTAATTTCATTGCTAATTCAAAGACGGAGTTACTGTTGACTTTCCAAATAGGCTGCAAGCTGTTTGAACCTTCAGAGGCAATTCCACACTTGTTATCAAGGAAGGTCGACGCTTTCATTAAACTATTTTTAAATGTTATCTCAGTGTTTGAGGAACAATTTAGTAATTACGGTCTTCCAAACAGAAACTTGACCAATGAGTTCTGAGTGGGCGGTATCAGTAACCGAAAGGCTTGTGTTTTTGTATTGAATGATAGGATTTTGCCGACTACCTTGCGTTTCTTTTGTAACAGGACATTGATCTCGACTTGCTAATCAATACTCCTTGCTGTCTGGGCTGTTAAGAAGTCGTCTTTACCCAATTAAAGTACTTGTTGAATTTGAATAGCCTTTTACGTGAAATTTTAATTTCGAGGAGTTTTGAATTGATGGGAAAAATGATGGCATACATAAGCTATGTCTTCCTGTTTAAGATGTGGCATTTTTTCTGTTGTCTTCTGTTGCTAACGACGTGGAATTCCACCTCTTCTATATCAATATACATTGGTCCAAATCCTAGATAGGCAGTTTATCTATATACTAATTTATGGTGTAAGGAAAATTCATGTCTTTTTAAGTAAATCTAGTATTTTATATTTTCTATTTCACGTAATGCTCCCGCCATTGATCACGTTAGGGATGTAGCTGAATATGAATCCAAATTTGAATACCACGACGACTAGAATCAAATATAATAAAAAAGCCAAATGAGTTATGAACAATGTCTTGCTATTACCAGTTTCCCCCATTCAATTTCTGCCGACAAGAAACGTGCTTTATTAGTTGTTTTTATGATTAAATTCTTTATTTCGCAAATGAATGTATTTTAGTGATATTATAGGAATAATCTAACAGTGGGGGTAAGTTAGTGTGCGTTAAGTGTTACAAGGATTTTTTTAATATTAAGCGCACCTACGCATGCGCAGGTTGTGTTAATAAATTGCCAGAAAACATACGACACGTTATGTCAGTATTCCATGTACTTTTTGCCGGACTTCGACCATTCCTAACCGAGCAAAAGGAAAGGATTGAAACATCACAACCAAACAAGTCAATGGAGAGAGAGTCTTGTAAAAGGACTTAATTGATCGGTCATTACTGTTACAGGAGGAAGGACTGGTGCATTTTCCATTTCATTGTGCATATTTTTAAGAGGCCCTCAGCCTTTCCTATTGCGGAAAAATTGCTGACCACCCATAATATCTGACATAAATTGATATGATCTCCCTCCAAGGCCTGTACAGATTATTGTGACCCTACCCTTTGAGTTTGCATGAAAAATAACGACCCTCCCTAAGAACAGTCGGCGATTTCCGGGCAACATGGCAAATAATGACCTCTATCAAAACTAGGATCACAAACCAATACGAGTAGAACTTACCCAGAATTGCCTTGACTTGAATCACCGCGAAATGATGGCATCAAAACGAGTTAGGTGTGAAAAATTGTGTATGCATTTATTGTATTACTGTCTTCTCCAATCTCGACTTGAAACCATTGTTTCACCTCTTAATGTTACAAGACTAGATGCCATTGTGCCTATGGATTGGGGTGGTTTAATTATTATCTCATATATTTAGTATAATAATTATATAAAGAATCCATGGATGGATGGATGGGATGAATAAATGCATGGATGGGTGAACATCCAGCACATTTTTATGGACATTTGGGTGCACTAGAAAATAGAAGATTTAGAATGGGTGTGCTACTTATGAATGCTAGGCCTTATATGCGAAAGAGTAGGCATGGTTATTTCAATTCTATCTCTTAAATTAAACCGTCGAGGTGCTCGATGCTTCGAAATGAAACATCACAATCCTGCATGGAGAAGAGCATCTAGAGACTAACAAATACCATGGATTACAACAAGAAATTCAGTCCTAAACTCATACGATACCAAGCAAAAAAGCTGGTAACACTCTTAAGAAGACATCGTCACATCAGTGCTTTGCACAAAACGTCAGCTATGTCAATATATCTGTGTTTTATTATCGGTTTTGTCTACGTTTTGAAAGACTGTTCATGACAATCTATTCTGCTCTCGTACGCTCCAATAATCAACTAAGAAAACGAAGGATGTCGATCAAGTGCATTCAGCTGATTAAGTAAATAAGATAGGTTCAGAGCACGTACCACTGAGTGCTAGACTGTGACTTCAGCTGAAAAAAAACACATGAAAATCTAAAAAATACGGTGCCTTTATAGCTAGAACAATTTCAAAAGCCTCAAGGTAAACATATTTGAAAAGTACAGTATTTTGGTAAAAGTTATTGGGAATAAGTTAAGAGTTAACAGCACATAACCATACGATCCAGTATTTTCAATCGACAAGTGCCTTCTAGTTTATTCTCGTCTAAACTATTCACCCAAGACTGATATATTATTGAAAAGTTCCGGGAATAATAACGTGGATTGCTTTCAAAAAACATTTGTCGGTTCAAATTCTTGGTTGTATTGTAGAAAATACCTAAAAAATGATGGAAAAAGTGTTGCTAAATAAACCTTATGAGCTAGTGCAAGCTCGTTAATCTCTTTAAGGTGATCAAAATATCAAAATATTCTTAACATTTGCACTAGTAAATATTTATAAATTTATAAGATTATTTATGAATGCTCCACTACAATGTCGCACCTTATCGTCAGACTCCTTAATCAAAAACTAAGCCTGATATTTTCATGTTTGTTTAGTGTTTTTCATTAACTTTTGCCCCGGCTCTTTTCAATCCATCATTGACCCTCCACTGAAATAATATAGAGAAATCCACACTCCATGAAATAGTAATTAGAAAATGACCCATGGTTCACACTTGTAAAACACGGACTTTACAATATATGTATAGCAGGCCTACTGTTTTTGATATAGTAATTGACATTTGTTGAAGTGGTGGACTACAGGGATGGTTAATACTTCTCGTCACAGGATTTAAGAAAGAGTTGAAAAAAGGCATCAACTATAGGTAAGGTTGAATATGAAATAGTTTTGGTTATATTCCTGTTGCGTGCTATATAAAACAAAAATATTAGTGTCAGCCTTTGTTTTTGGTGTTATTATTTATTATTATTGTAATCTAGACTGAACAACCTCTATTACCATAATCATCATAGTCATCATCATTCATTACCCACATCACCTTATTCATCTTTCATCACCGGCCATCGCCACATCAACCATCATCACCACTACAATCACCACCACCACCATCATCAACTTACGCTTTAACATCAGCAGAAGCAGCATCTTCAAACCGTTCCTTCAACATTGAGCAGCAGGAGCAGCATCATCATCATTATCACAAGCAGCAATATCATTATCATCATTATCATCATCATCATCACCATCATCATCACCATCATCATCAACTTACACTTTAACATCATCAGCAGTAGCACCCTCAAACCGTTCCTTCAACATCCATCAGCAGCAACAGCATCATCCAGCAACAAAACCAACATCATCACATGCAGCAATATCATTATCATCATCACAATCATTTTTTCCTCAATCCAACATAATGATCATAATAACCATAATCATGGATTAATATTCCAAATCATGCAGAACCTGCGACTGAGCTTTAGATCAAGGATTTCAAGGGTTCAAGAACTCAAAATTTCTCATTTGACCTTGTATTGTGTTGATTATCTTTTCATTTTAACAATTACACTATCTATCATGGCTTGCAGCGCAATTCGATGACATTTGAAATTATAAAAACAGTTCAGTTCAGTCTAGGGATTATGATCAAGAAATTTCAGTTGTATTTTGATATTTGAATATACAAAATCAGTCGGGTAAAAAATTTATATTACTGATACATCTGGGAGAAATAAGCTTTCTTTCCTGTGTTGCCACATTCTTAATGCAATAATTGTGCGGCATACATATACTTTGATTAAATCATAATTTCTCTACTCTACACTGTCCTCATTTGCTTGCTAGATCATGATGTTACTTAGATCTTGGGCTTTTATCTTTTTTCTTTTCTTTCGTTTTTTCCCTTTTCATTTTTTCTCTTTTCAAAAGACCCCTGGCAGCAATTCCCAAAGCAGTTCAATCTGGAGGCCATAAACAATACTGATTTTACCCTCCTCGGAATGGAAGAATGAAAATATTCCATTTTTTAATTTGTCCCAAAAATTAAAATGCTGCAAGAGGTGCCCGTCTATACTTCTATAAGGCACTTATACATGTAAAAGTTCCTGTTTCAAGATCTTTTCTTTTCCAAATCTTTTTACATTTTCCCCCTTTTTCACTGCGTTCTTTGAACCAGAGTTAACACTTTACAAGAGCGTCATTAAAGTCACAAAATCCACAACGATTAGCGAATGACAAAAGTTTGGAAAGTCATCATAACTGATTAAAGCATTCAAATTGCCTACCACAGATAAGTTCAAGAGCTTTTTGCCAAAATGATCACAGACAAAATCGAGGGTTGAGAGCTACTCGATGTCTAGAAAAATTAGATTGCAATCTTCAGGCTTTAATTAAAAGGGCCGTTGCCTTCAGGCATCAATTCCCAAAAACTTCATAGGAAAACGTCTCTCCATTTTTCATACATCGACTCTTTATTTCACCAATCAGACAATCTTTTGTTTGTTATGTTTGTTCAGACTAAAGGCTAGCGGAGGGACAATGATTTTGTAAAATTAATCTCACATTTGAAGCACAATAATCTTGATATGAACACCAAAATATCCTCGGGTTGTTGAAGAATTGAACGTATAATGTCAAGTAAACGAATAAGTCAAGAAAGAGATTTAGTAGGATTTCCTTTCTGAGGGGCTGTCCTCCACTGGGTTATTTAACTCAACAAGGAAAAACAAACAAGAGCATTCCAATAACTTGTATAGCTCTGTTCTACTGGGGATCCTTGTGTTTACAAAACAAACTGTGTTGTATGAGATAGAGGAGAATCATGGTTCAATGTCTGTTCAACAGCAATCAAACAACACTGACCCTATCTTACTCGCATAAAAATGAAACCACAGAAATGCTTTTTTAAACAAGCATTTCACTGATTCTCGTCGTCTTCTCTCTTCAATTGACAAAAATCTTGGATAATTTAGATTTCTTAATCGTTATTTTGCGCGAATGGCCTATGGGCATATTACCAGAACGGTACAACATCTTGTTACAAGGCCATTTTGATCAGTAGTATTAGACTGTATCAAAATAGTTGCTCTCTGAAGATTCACAGTAAGATGTCTCTCGGAAACTTTTTTGATGTCATTTGATGCGTTTTGTCTCTGGATACTTAAAGAAAACCTCGCGCATTTTTATTAGCTATACTCTATCGATAGTACAGAAAAAGTAATATTTGAACTTGGCTGTTGTTGTTTATTGAAAACATATCAAAACTGGCTTAGATTGCAAAAATAGTAAAGGGACACTTTAGACAGCACGGAGAAAAGCGGGAGACTCTAGTACTAAAGAACTACTTGGAGGTTTTGCACTTACAACTTGCTTCTTTTTAATTTTGCATTTAGACTATTATTTAGTCCTTCCCGCATCAAATATTCAAGAATAAGTCCTTAAAAATTACGAAGTCTTGCGGACACTGTAAACAATCTTTTTACATTTGACTGAGTATTTTTGTCGCTTCTGGCGCTAGATTTCACAGAAAGTCCTTAAATTGTACGTGATAGAATATTGATATTCTTATAGAAAATCAAAGGTTTATTTTTTCTCGTATTTGAGAATCAACTTGTATGACGCCATGAAAACAGATGGACGACACGTACAGTCGATTCGATTCAATTTTTGCACTAAAATTTCAAGTCAATAATCTCGTAACTCTCCCCTTATGCTACTTTTCTAGTTCTTATGAATTTTAGTCTTTTAGATTCTTTCCGATATATTTAATATATTTTGAGAAGTATTGAAGTTGACTTAACGAAAATTAGCAAGGCTGAAGCCGTGTTGTTTTCGTTTCTCGCTCGCGCGCTCTCTCTCTCTCTTATTTCCACACACGGTCATGTCTTGTGTATAAAATCACTTGTACAGCGCTCTGAAGATATTATTTCGAGAGAGATTTCCGTTTTGGTACTTGAGTAACAGCCTTGTATTGTAAACCTATCTTAAGATGTGTTTTGATGGATAATAATGGATATTTATGCAACCTTCGTTATGGCTGCGAAGAAACAGAATGGCTTCCGGATTAGGGAAATTTTTTTTCAATCATTTTCCAAATTAATTGCTGTATTTGCTTATGTTCTTCTTTTCAACGAGTCTAAATAATGTCTAGCACTTCTAAGCTGTGTTTTACTGAGAAATAAGATGGTGTGTGGTTTAAAGCGAAAAAAAGCTTAAAGCAGCTGAGGACGAGAAAGTGCTTTTCCCTAAGGGGATTGACATCATTAGCACTTGAAAGCTCTCTCACAATATAACTAAAACACACACAGCTCAAATCAAAACTGAAACCAATGCTCTGGCGATTGCTCTCAAATTAATACTACCTCACTATATCGACCGTAAATCTACCGTTCAAGTATTGAGTCATGTCCGTTTATCGACAACTGATTCAGTGGCAGAACTCGTAGTTTTAATCCAATCTACCGACTCCTCAAGCTTGAGTAGCTATTCTTAAATATCTAGGAATAGCAAGAAAAGAGCTAAACTTTAACTTTATCATGTTTAGATATGATTCCTCTACGATCTAGGAGGCTTTTAGGAGCTTTTAACCTCTTTTTGCCTAATATAAATTCTTTAGTTTAAGCATTGAAGACGTTCACTTATTCTTATGAAAAGGTAACTGACCTTATTGGCATTTTAGGAAGTGTATAAAATCGTTTGAAGCTGGATATTTTTTTCCTAGTAAAAAAAGGAAGCTGTTCTTTTAAAACGGAATAAAAATATTGTGGGAAAATATTATGGTTGACTGAATACGAAATCCCGAACTTTATTTTAGGAATTTGCCTGGCGCAGTTTCTTAAATAAATTTCTTAAATTTCTTCAAGATGTTTATTTTATACAAGGGGGCGGCTGTAACATTTATGTTCGGGACTTCAGCACCAAAAGCATATATTAAATCCGCTATTGACTGTACGTTGCTCATTTCATGGGGGTTCGCTGCACCGCCCCTGTATTGAATTTTTGAGAACGATAAATCCGATCACATCAGCTTATTTGTTTTTCATCTCTCCTGGCTGCTCTTTGAACGGTTTAGATTTCACTCCTTAAAATTTCCGTGAGCTTTCTTGGACCTTCACATTGGTTCGGTAAACCACGTTTCGCGTGCTGTACAATGTGGTATGTTTGACTAGTAAAATATCAGCTTTGGAAAAGCCGACTTCGTCGCGATCTGCCCGGGCTTGGGTGGTAGTTTAATGGAAACAAATTAACCTAGATTTCAGCGGTTTTTCTCCTTTACACAACTCATGCAACTTGGTGTGATATCTTGGTTGAATAACTTGTAGTTGGGAACTAGGACATCACGTATTCTTCTAATCTAGTTTTCAGTGAAACTTCCGTGCTGTGTGAGATATATTTTTCAAACAAAGTCAAGAAGTGTTAGTAAAGTAATTTTCTTAACTGGTATAGGGCATTTTAAAAATAGTATGATGGCGTGCTCTTAGTAAATTGTAATATAGTAAATTGAATTGAATAATAGTAAATTGAAGTGGTAATATCGGCCCAGATATGAGTACTTTTGCTGACCTACAAACTGATTTTATTACGAAGTTGTATACTTAATCTGTATTTCAACCAGACAAACTAGTTGCCACATGGTCTGCCTGTGTATTCCTAGAGGAGGTCCGTTTTGTTTTTTCTTGCAAAGCTGTTTGAAAAAATGTTTTGTGGTTTGGAGTCGCGTGCTGGTGATATCGCCCTCATCTGTTGCTGCGCCGTAAATGATGTTCTATTGATCATTTTTATTGATTGTGTGGAATCGTGATCGTCCGGGCGAGTGTTGTCTTGAGAAAGAATGTTCTTGGTGGCGACTGACGTTTCGACAACCTGTGCGGATGTCATTTTCAGGGTCTAGAAATGTTGATGTTTATATATACCATCGACTGTCTTTCGTTTTCACAATAGACTCTGAAGATGGCTTCCGCTCGCAAATCCGCACCCGGACGATCACACTTCACAATCAACGTCACCTCCTGGGTCTAAACCATTTACTCTGATTATTTTTATCTCTGTTGCTTTTTGTATTTTTATTTTCTTATCGTGATTCGGGAGTAACTGGTCAACCTTCCGCCTTTACCACTTTCTGATATCATCGAGCCGAAGACGTACTTCTAAACCGCATTCGAAGGGAGGAAAAAGTACTGCTAGGCAAAGTAATGGTGATAAGACTAAAAACCTTTACTCAAAATGTTTTAAAAGTGAAAGGGAATTTTGAGGATGTTTCATTAGACTTAGCTTGCGCACAGCCTTTTGACCCAACTTAATCAGCTCTTTTGTTAGTTTTATTTATTCTTGGTCTTACTGTCATTCAGTCTGTCAGTCAGTCAGCGAGTTAGTTAGTCAGTCAGTCAGTCAGTCAGTCAGTTAGTGGGTCAGTTAGTCAGTCAGTAAGTGGGTCAGTCAGTCAGTCAGTCAGTCAGTCAGTCAGTCAGTCAGTCAGTGGGTCAGTCAGTGGGTCAGTCAGTCAGTCAGCCGGTCAGCCGGTCAGCCGGTCAGTCAGTCAGTCAGTCAGTCAGTCAGTCAGTTAGTGGGTGGGTCAGTCAGTCAGTTAGTGGGTCAGTCAGTCAGTCAGTGGGTCAGTCAGTCGGTGGGTCAGTCAGTCAGCCCACGTAATTTCTTATTCTTTTCGTAGTTGTATAAAATTTCTTATATGGTTATTGGATTAAATCAAACTAAACACTAATCCGCGAAAGCCCTCAGAATGATTTTTGAAATTTATTATGTCATTAGACATATTTGAACTTTGACTATTTTGATTACTGTGTTATATTAAAACTGAAAATGCCTTTGAAGAGTGAAGAAAGGTCAACTATAAAACAAATTAACAGATAGAATGAAACTTTATATAATAAACACTGAGGCAGGCAGATGGATGGATGGACGGATGGATGGATGAATGAATGAATGAATAGGTCGATGAATATATAAACTGACTTTATGAATGAACGGGTAAGATGGAAGGATGGATGGTTAAATGAATGGATGGAAGCAGAGATGGGGGAAGGTAGGAAAGGAGATAGGGATGGATAGATGGATAAATTGATAGACTAAAGTACCTGTGGGTCGGAGGATGCAGGGAAAGTTGAATGAATGAATGAACGGATAGATGGATAAGTGAATGGATGAATGAGTGTAATAGATGGAAAGATGCATAAACAATCCTTGTGTAGTTAACACTACTATATCTTAAGACCCGAATTTTCATGTTTCTCTAGGTATTTGTTAACAGCAATCACACCAAAACAAGCTTAAGCCATAAAAATTATGAAATATGTAAATAGAACTATTCATATTGCTTTATGTTTACACTCTCAATGGCGTTACATCAATAAACATCTTGCAGCAAAGCCAATATCTGAAGTGCTTTGTAGACAACCAGTTCCTCTAGCTGCATATGGCAGCCTTGTTTAGCATATAAACTACAGTGACTAGCACCTGCTATCGCCGTAAAAAAGGGTGAAATCTTAAAAGAACTTGCAAACCAAAACACCAAAACACAGAGAATCTTCCGTTTTTTTTAGTTAGAGTTTTATAAAGTATTCTATCAAGCATCTTCAACTTCAAATCTTATGGTTTCTTACATTTTCTTAATTCAACTGAACTCTAATGGATTTGAAAAGGGCTACCACATATGTTGTTCAATTTCACTCAGTGTGTATAATCTGTGTTAAACACTTTACCACGCATGATAAGTTGATGAATTCCTTATATGTTGGTAGATGAAGCTTAAAACAACTAATATAGAGCTAACATTTCTTCAAATATGTCGCTGTGTATGTATTAACGTGGTGTACATGTGTGGAAAAGTCTTGAATGCTTTCAATTAAAGCCTTTCATTTCTATATATCTTCTTAAAACCTAACTTTAACTTAAATGTAACACTTATTTTTTTCCATCAAGATCCTCGGAGTAAACCAAAGGTTTTATCGATTTTAAGGGTTCAAACTATTTGTTGTATTCCTATAAGCTTCGGATTAAGTAAGTAGTGTAGTGTTTTTTAACAAAGACTGAATCACACATACCAAGATGGCGCCTTCAGTTATAGCTAGTATGAATTCAACCAGTTATTCCAACTATAAGATGGGGAAAGACGGACATAAAAAAGCAGATCGAAAACAAGCGAAAAAGGATGAAACAACGATTTCATTAACTTATGTAAATCTTAGAAAAATTCTCGTTCATGATGTCGAAAAATAGGCTTTAATTTGGCGGCAATCTTTTACTAGTTACAGCACGTCATTACAAGTCAGACGGCACAGGGTCAAAATAACTTATCTCTTCTGCTCCAAACGTATCTGACCTGTATTTTTCAAGATTAAATATACTAGCTCAAATTAGAATTCCAAATGCATTTGACTAGTACACCTTCAATGGTATGAAGACCTCTACTTTATCGCTAGTAGTTTTACTTGTTTGTTTCCTTAAATTAGATCCAAAATTTTGCACACGTTTAAAGTTAAAAGATCAAGCACTGTACAGCTGAAGTTGTTTAGACTGGAAGTTTCTACAGTATCACGTTCTTAGATGAGTTTTGTTGAACCTTCAGAAATATCATGTAGGATTCTTGAGCTGAAATTTAGTATCGAATTCCATGAAAAAAAAGCCTAAATGCGAACGCATTATACGTGTAAACCGAGGTGTTTTTGGTCATGTCTGGAAATAGCAGAGGACTCATTGTTTTTAAAGATTATTTCAGATATGTCCCTAAACCAAAAGCCGATAGTCGAATTATTCGTTCGTGAAACAAAACAAGGCATTGCCTTTTTCAGTTAGGCTTAGTGAAACAACAAAATGAAGGCACCTTGCCTTACAGAGGTTGGTATTGACCATGATTTTAAAGCTATTATATATCGGTACAAGGCTAGTGAAACTATTATTGTGATATATCTGCACTAAATGATCTATTCTAAGAAAATAACATGCTGAGCACCCTTAACTTTCGCTTTTTACAATCTCGCTCTACTTACATTTTTCGCTGTAGCGGCAGAGTTCTCCTCCGAGTAGTTTTCAACTTAAATGTTAAAGTTAGAAGAATCGTCCAAACATAATATTGGAAGTGTGCGGCCAATTTTGCTCATTTCGAAGCCTTCCCTCAAAGTTCAAGGATTGTTCAAGTAGACAAACTAAGAGTTTTGCGCGCTCTCTTCCAGAGATACCTAGAGCGTCACTAAAGATCTTGATTTGACTCTTTCTAGTTGGTTTGTTTTGTGTTTAGGGCAATGGGTCGTACCTAACAATATGGCTGGTTTATTCAAATCTCTTGTTTAAGGTCGCCTAAGTCATTTTTGCGCGCCTTCCCTGGCTTTTGTTCGACTTTTTCAGTGGACTGTCTGGACATTCGTAACCTTTTGTATGAACACCAGACGGTGAGTCATAATTTGAACAACAAACCAACACTTCTGGTAGCGTTGCTTTCCTTTAATCTGCGATCTCGCTTAAGACGTAAACCTTCATTCTCGTTTCATCAACCTCATGCGCGCTTTCGAACAAACAAGCAAACAAAACCTACAACTTCAACCCTACTTTCCTATCACTGCAGCTAAACTAGAAATGAATTTTTACGGGGTTTCGAGTCGCATAACAAGTGCGCAATTCAAATAAAACTCTTTGCGCGCGAGTTAATCTGACCAGAAAATTACAGACACTACAGAACACACAGCTCCAGAACAATCAGACAAATTGGTAATCCAATATAACGCATAGGTAACCCTCGCCCTAAGATCATACTTTCCCTAAGGCCATCTCATTCATCAAAGCGTACCGAAATGGCATCTGCGTTGATTAGGAGGGGCAGTTGGCGTGTTGGAGTCTTTGGTGTTAAGTGGTCTACACACCACGCATCTCTATCGTGAATGATATCCATACCTGTCTCTCAACAGCCACCGGTTATTTGGATTTCAAATTACTGTTAAGTCTTGACAGGACAATGGTTAGGGTCGATGGTTAATTCGACATGGATTTTGTTACAAAAATCAAAGAAAGAATTTTCAAGTGAGACTAATTTGTTTTCTCAGTACGCGTTTTGATTCAAAATCGCTTGAATATACGCGTATTTAGTATCCAGACTAGAAGCGTTGAATTAGGCCCTTACTTCGTAGGGGTGCGCAATATCACAGTGTCTACTGTTTATCGTTATTATACTCTGGTGTCTGTAATCTTTGAAGCGGACGTTTTTGCGTAAGCTCTTTGTAAAGTCAAGTGACTCACTTTTTGCTTTTAAGTCTTCGACTCTCAAATTATTAGATTGTTCCCAAGTGTGCGCGTGCTCATCTGGTTTTATAACATGCGCAGAGAGTAGGCCTTCGTGTAGGCTGCTCTAGAGTAAAACAAAAGTACGAGGTAATGTTTTAAGGTTCGCGCGCACGTTCAATTTTCTGTTGTCTAATTTGTTTGCTTAAGGGAGCCTTCCGTTACGGCGAATTAGCCCGAAAGAGCGCGAGTTTGTTAGGAGTAGCTGAAGTGTCATATCATGAAATTCTTTTTCTATTATAATTAATTACATTTACTCTTTCAAATAGTTATTTTCTTTCTTGAATGACCATGTGTAGAGCGTCTAGTATAATGATGATTCTTTTGTTGTATGCCTACATGCACAGAGCATGTCTAAGTTTCCAATGTCACAATGTTATCAATAAATCCACTTTGTTTAAGCAGGGTAACTAGAATTACATGGCATAATTTTCATCTAGGCCCTGAGATCGAATTAGGATTTGAAAGTTGATTTTTGCGGAGGGAGGAAAACCGGAGAACCCGGAGAAAAACCCTCGTGGCACAGGAGAGAACCAACAAACAACTCCACTCACATACGACACTGAGTCCGGCGAGACTCGAACCCGAGTCGCATCGATGATAGGCGAAGCATTAGCAGCGCACGCCACCCGTGCTTCCCTTATCAATATATGTAATGTCCAGCGAGACCAGGCTGTACCTTGTTCTCACTGTACAATAAAAACGCCAACACATTTGACGTCAGCTCCTATGCATTGGGATATCAGTTTCAAGCCGCGTCTGTTCAACAGATCCTTCCCGCCTTCTTCCATACCAGACCTAAGCTAGGAGTATAGCACACCTGAACTAGGAGCATACCACACCTGAACTAGGATTATCCCGCAACCTGAACTAGGGGTGTCCCGCAACCTGAAAGGGGTATCCTGCAACCTGAGCTAGGAGTATTATAAACTTCGTTTATCATTTAAAATTAAAAATGTCGCTAAAGAAAACTATATAAAGTAAGATATGAGGCTGTTATCGAAAATGTTCACTAAAAACTAGGCAATCCTTGTATTTTATTTTAGTTATGAAACAGTTTTCTTTTAAAAACCTTGCATAACGTCGGTGATACTCTATTCTCGTGTTTTGCATCTGACAACATTTGCGCATGCGTAGCCCTGGTCTGAAATGATTTTTGGTTTTCAAAAACTTGTCCCACATGGAGTAACGCTCTAGCATGGATGGCATATTCACCAGTTACGTGCGCACATCACGGGGTTTGTCCCTGATCATAGCAAGAGGTTAATCAAACATGGTCTAGGGGCCGATTAATTTCTCCCTTAAGGGCGGTGCAGTTGTCGTATGGCGTACTGATCTCTACAAACAGGAGGCCTTCCGTCAGTTGTCTGACACTAATTTCTATTCTCAAGTTGATAAAGACCTCACACCTTCTAACCAAAAG
>WUAP02127677.1:0-14536 GCA_015163945.2 Stichodactyla helianthus | reverse complement strand
CACCGAATAAATTCTTTTCACTTTCTAAATGGCTTGGAATCGTTTCTCTGTCGCTATATAACAAAACACTTAATGTCTGATCCCTCGGGATGCAGTTAGTTTTGTTTTCCCTCGAGTCTTGATCAAGCCTCAGGGGGAAACAAAACTAACTGTTTCCCTCGAGATCAGACATTAAGTGTATATTATATCACACAGTTATTGGCTAATAACCGTGTGATATCAAAGCATGGAAACATAGTTCCGTAGTGGAAGCATATTATTTTATAAAAGCTTTTAAAAAAACCCGCTTTTTCATGTTATATGATGTTTGTCAACACGGGATAATGGGAGAAACTCGGAAAGCGTTAGAATCACACTCCTACGGCTCGTGATCCTAAAACTTTTCTCACAGTTCCCGCGTGTTGAGAATTTTTAAGGTCGCTTGAATCCTTTTTATGCTGCCTGCGGACTTGCGTTCATTTCTAAACTCGCGGAAGGCGCCTATTTGCTGGTAGTTCGATCAATCACGTCGTATTTTGTTAAAACTTTTGAATGTTTTACTCAAACATGCTTTTTGTTTTCATTTGTAATTCCATCTCCCCTCCTCTCCCTTGCATTCTTTCCCTTTCCCATGATTCCTATTTTCATTGAATGACATGTAGCCCCAAAATCTAACCGGAAGCCTGGATCCTGCTCTCCTATCTCCTATCATAATCAAGCAACGAGCTCTATAGCCTTGGCATATACACAGGAATACCCCCCTAACATGTATTCCTAGCCTCTACTCTCCTCTCCATTGTTTTGCTTTCTGCTGGGTTTTTGAGTCTTTATTTAATTAGATATATTGATCATATTTGATTTAGTGCGCAGAGGACCCCACCTAAAGGTCCTAAAGCTCTCCGCAAAGGTCTCCTATAGGGAATTACAGCTCAGAGCTCTGTTCTGAACTCCCGTAGAGCTTTGGGTATTTGAGATTGAAGTAATAATCGTAAGGGCTGAGGTAGACCGGTTATATTGGGGCCTAGGACATTCAGTCCTTGTAAAACCTGTTGGCTCGAGTCTCGGTGGCAAGGGCAAGTTCTTCTCAGGCCTAAATAATATTATGTACAGTTTTGGCCCAAAAAGGCAAGCAAGAGTAGCATAACTACAGAATATATACAAGAAAGATGTCAATGCAGCTCGATACACACCGTTCGTTCCATAATAGGCCGGTACATACACCGCACTGGATATGCAAAGCGTTACCATGGTGAAGGCAATGAACTTTGCTTCGTTGTAGTTCTCAGGGATCTTTCGCACGAGGAAGGCCTGGTAGGTGCATAGTACGGTCAGTCCCGCGTGATACGTGGCCCACACAGCAAAACCAACGCCTGATCTCTCAGAACACTCAAGAGTCACAAGATGATCAGGACCGGAATGAGGAATACTCACAACCTCGAATGGGGAGATGAAAATCCACACCGATGCAACGCCGTAGCTTAGCAAGACACAAATCACGACAAAAGTGAGCTGCCATTTGTTGCTTGCGAAGTATGTCCTCCCTGTTCTCATCGTCTTCAGACTGAATATTCTTGAGATTCGGTTTGTTTTGGATAGCAAGGAACCAATCACTGTTGAGATACCGGTACTCGCGAAGAAG
Organism: Stichodactyla helianthus; assembly: GCA_015163945.2. Taxonomy (NCBI): domain Eukaryota; kingdom Metazoa; phylum Cnidaria; class Anthozoa; order Actiniaria; family Stichodactylidae; genus Stichodactyla; species Stichodactyla helianthus. Next base: position 12,918 of record WUAP02127677.1, on the reverse strand, counting down.
GGACGCAGCTGGCATAGAATCGAACTGGGTGGTATTATGACGACTACAGCAAAGGTTAAATTCCATGCAATACCGAATAAGATTACGTGAGACAACTCTTTACTGGACGCGCGAACCACCGCACTTTGTCTTTTGACGACAAATACAATGAAAGTACCTAAAATTGACAAGGTCCCCAACGCGTAAGCCCCAACTACAGCAAGACCAATCGTGGTCCTGATGACTACAGTGGGCTCGATCACGTCACAAAATGTTTTCTCCTGATTGGCTAATGTACCGGGAGGGCACGTCCTACATGAGGTCAATCCAGATCTGTTGGTAATTGAGTTGCCTTGACAACGAAAGCACGTCCAGCAACATTTAGGGAATTGTTGGCCTGGAGTCTTTCTGTACCCAGCCTTGCAATGCGCACTACAAGAGGAATTGAGATTAAAGTTACGGAACGGATTCGAAGATTCGTTAAAATTTTCTGAAAATCGTACACCTTGGAGTGAGTTCCATTCTCCCATAGTTCGAAATATCGCCCGATTGTTCGCTGTTTGGTTTTCAATGAATGTTATCAAGTAGTTGCTTTTAGCGCTCCCATTAGCATCGAAGGAAATGTAATTCCCCGTGGGCGATTCAAATGACACATTCCTGATAAAATCATACACGCGTTGCTGATCAATTTGGGTTACATTTTCCTTGCAGCCTTCGCGAGTACATCTTAATATTGCGTTCAAGCCGTGTGCAACGGCGTACACTGCGTCGATGGCTGTCGTTGTGTAGGGAGAAAACTCGATTCGATCAGTATCATGCTGCACAATGATCTTTTCATACATTGACAGCCAAGGATTTCTGTGCTTCCGCTCTTGAGTTATATTCCAATAATAATCCTTAAAGGGCTGGTAGCTCTTAGCAACAGGAGAAGTTGCTATCCAGTACTGGAGCATGTCTTCGTTTCCTTTTAACACTCGGTAGGACTGTGCAAAAGCATCAGAACCTATCCAAATCCTATCCCTAAGCTTTTCCGCTTTAGCCGTGTTAATGAAGTACTCGGCATCGTTGAGTTCAGCAAATAAAACAATTACTCTTGCCTTCGGTTGAGCGTGAAGCCTCCTTATAATCCTCTGAAGATCACGTTTAGGAGTGCTTGTCGTAAATAATCCATCAACTGCAATACATATAGAAAAGTCGGCCAACTCACTAATGGTAGATTTGAATGCGCCAATGCCGGAACGCCCGTATTCCGTATCCGAAGCAACCGCCGCCACAAAATTCCACTTAAACGTTTTGATTATATCAACAATGGCCTGCGCTTGAAGTGTGTCCGAAGGTACTGTCCTTAAAAAGTACTTAAACCTTGTTTGATCCTCTAGGAGTCGACTTGTGGAAGCATAGCTGACAACTGGGACATAGAATAGACCAGCAAGACTTGAAACGGCCATCGTTATACCACTGTACGCAGCTCCCACGATGGCGACGGTCTTTCCGTTGGGTGTAGGCCTAGTTCGCGCCATCAAGTATCGTCCGCTTAAACCTTGGCCTTGCTTATAGGTTTCTTGTACGAAACTCAGTTGGAGAATTTCCCGAATCGCATAGTCGACACTGTTGCAGGTATCTCTGATGTCCACACCAAGGGTTACTCCAGGAAGAATATCAGGATCTTTGTTGATCATATCCACCGCGTAAAGAATAGCCTCTGCGTGCTGTAACCCGCGAAAGTTGAAGTATCCTTTACAGTTTCCTCTTCGCTCGGGAAAAACTACTTTGGCGTCCTTAGCTCCTCGCGGGTAATGTATGGGTGATAGGCCAGCGATGATGATATCTCCGATGGTTCCAATAGTGTACGAATTGTACGTTTTTTCGGAGATAACATTTATAACTGAGCCAATCGCTATAATGATGAACAGAAGACCACAAAACATACCTGCGATTTTTCTCATTTCTGTCGTGGCGTCCTGACGAAGCGATTGACTTTTTAATGTGTTCCTTAGGGTTTTATTGTGACTCCCGTTTTCCGGCCACGGACCGATTTATCTGCTCTTCCTCTTACATTTGAATAGCTTTACCGACTGTTTGCGCAAGGAAGACGGATTACGAAACACTACGGGCTAAAAGATCACGGAGAATACTGCACGATCACGAATCTTCACGAAGACTATCTCATCCTCTTTGTTCAAAACCCAAAGCCGATTGAAAATGAGGTCGTACTCGCCGCCTTATTTGCGATTATGTGACTGACAGATGAAGATTAAAAAAAGCCAGTGACGAACTTTTAATGAGATGTTTTCCGCTACTTCCTTGGATAATAGTTGGATGTGCTCGTTTGGAAAGTGGCTTCCTGTCAGGTATCGAACCTGTCAGTAAATAGCACCAAAATGAGCTGAATTGAAATGAGCTGTTTATCTTTCTTGTTTGCTCTCCCTCACATTCACACATCCAGTCTGGGATTTCTCTTTCGATACTTCTCTTTATCTGTGCGCATTTTCCGTCAAGATTATAATTTTAAAGTTCGTGTGAAATTTGAGGTTCATTTAAACTGAATTGCTTATTGGTTTTATTAAGCCGGCTGAGAACTAAAGAAACATACCAGGTGCAGCTCAAAGGACTGAGTATGAAATCAAAAGTTTTTGCCTTCTGACCGTTCTAGTCCGTTGAGCCATGCTCAATTCATTCATCAATCCATTTCCTATAGTTCTCATTCAAGGGATACAGGAAGACGTTCATATCAATAGCAAACGAAGCTCAAAATGGTATGTCGCTTCAGAATCGCTATTAAAATTGCTTTTCCATTTATAACTATGAGCTGCCCAAGGGTTTTCCGGCAACTTTACAAGCCATAAATTGTGTACAAAAGTTGTAATCGGTACCCTAGAGGAACTGAAGGCAATTGTTTTGTATCTTCTTTTTCTTTCGATCACGTCAGAATTTCTTTCACATTGTTGCGGGCAAGAGTCGCACGTTATCTGAACCTATGTACCTTGAAGTATCTGTATGCCTTAGTTCATCCTGCGCTTGGACTTTTTATTTAGCCACATGGATTTGAATTTCAAGTTTACATCACGCATCTAATAACGCAAGACTCAGGTTTGGAACTAAAGGCGCCTAAGATCAGTCTTTGTATGCCTGGTTTCGATTGTTTCATATAGTGCAGTCGATCATGCATCTAATAAACGCAAAGCTTACCGGCTATCAAAACATGAGCCCTACAGCTTCTGTCATGTACTTGCTTTCATATCCTGTGCTTGGTCTAATATTCATATCAATAATTATTGAAGTCTTATCCGGCATGACACACCTGATAAGACAGGATAGCAAACACACTCTTATCAATAAACTTTCTTAGTACTTTTGACTTGATTTTGTTGTTGTTGTTGTTGCTTCCACCGTTGCTAACGATACTTTGTATGATAAAAGTTTTAGAATTGGGTCCTGTTTATTTGAATAGCTGAATAGACGCGCATAAATTATGTTAGTCCCCCAACAGCTAGTTTACTGCACGGGCATGGTACGGTATGACCATGGTCCAGGGGAATAGCTATGATCTATTTATAGCCCTCTTTTCAGCCATCCGATTGTCGCTTCACTCAGCTTCTTGGCAAGCTGAAAATGGAAATGGCGCAAAAGCAACAAGCAGCTGGTCTTTTCTTGTTAAATCTCCCAGATAAGATCGGATATCCGACCTTGCACTAGTATAGTTTGACAGACTAGACAAGAATGGCTCTTTAGCTTAAGGCACTTCTTTTGATTCAATTGGTTTTTTTTTTTTTTTTTTTTTTTTTTTTTTGAGTTTCCTGCTGTCTTGAAGGTCAGTTGTATTTACGAGAAGAAATTAAAAGCAAATTGCGGTTAAAACATTTAATTCAGCACCCGGGAGCATGGAAGTTGGAATGGCCTATCTCCTATCACCTATCGCGTATCTCCTCTCCTTGAAATAGGTAGATCCTCTTAGTCATTATTCTGAATAATGACTGTCAAAGGCCGTCAGAGCCAAAGACGATAGGAGATACGCGATAAGTGATAGGAGTAAGGTCATTCCAAGATCCAAGAATAGCTGGAATGACTTGTGTTTCTGCTTCTTACTCTTGTAAAGAACATGGAGCTTAGTGTTGAGATTGTCAGTGTTGTTTGTAGTCGACAAAACCATTTCAAAGGCCTCGATTATTTGTGTTTACTTGTATGCCCATAATTCCTTTCCGTATTGGAAAAGGTCTATCTTTTTTTGGCTCCGACAACCTTTTTGAAACAGGTGTATAAAGATGAGAAAGAGAAGAGGATCACCATCAATATCAATCATCACCATCATCATCATCATCATCACCACCACCACCACCACCACCACTACAACCATCGTTGCCACCACCATCGTCATCATCACTTCTAATATCATCAATATCATTATCGTCATCATCACCTGCCCTCATCATCATAAATGTCATCATCATCATCAATGTCATCATCATCAATATCATCATCATCATCACAATCACCAAGTGACCACCACCACCACATCACCATCATCATCACAATCACCAAGTGACCACCATCATCACTATTTACAACATCAATATCATCATCATCATCATCATCACGTATCCTCATCATCATCAATGTCATCGTCGTCATCATCCACATCATTGCGATCTACCATTACCATAATCATATATCATCAACATCTACTAGCAATAACATTATCATCATTATACTAATAACACTATATTCTATGTTCCTACTTTTAAACCCTTATTTTTCTGAGCAGAAAGTTAAGGTGGCTCCCACCTAATCGGGAACAGGTTTTGAAACTTCGCTCGCATTTCGACTCTTCCGAGCCGGTTTGATTTTTACGTATAATGTAGTCCATTTATTCTAGATTATGTTAGTGTAGATAACGTTTTAAATTATTCACTTGTTTAGCCGCTATATTCGATTTTGAAACGCTTATCATTTCCTTCTTTTCACAATATCTCGAAATCTGCCCCGTTCGATGTTTTTGAAATTTCCAGAAATCTAATTTAACTATATATTGTGCTTGTTGACGAAGTTTGAGAGGAATCTCTTGGGCCAGAAAAAAGATATAACACTAGGGTAAAAAACACGGCGAAAAACGCAACAAAAACAACCAAGCTACACAGAAGAACAACTATTTGCGCTGAAGCTGCAATTTTAGGTGTCCCAAATGCTCGAGTATTCATAAATATACAGGAAAAAGTTCAGGTGTATAAGTTATAATCTGTAGATGTAAAGGCATCAAGAATACAGGGTGGTTTAGGCCCCAAAATTAATGATTTGCTAAAAAGTTGTGCGTTTTTCCCATTTTCTTAGAATCTGTTCCAGATATTTTTTAAAAATTCACCACACTTCAAGTAAACTGTCTTACTTCGACATTTTGAAAACTTTTTGGGCATTATGAAATTCACCGATGATATCGAGCACAGCACAGTATCGATTCCTTGGCCGTAGAAGCCGAGATGAGAATATAATTTAATCTTGTTTACATCGAAACCCACGCACGTGCCTTATAAAATCATATCGTTTTATTTTAAAAAACGCTATTTTTTTACTTGGGATACGGCTCGTGATACTAAAACTTTTCTCGTGTTTTCACAACATCCATATAACAAGGAAAAGCGCTTATAAAGCTTCAATATTTCATAGTTTAACGCGCAAGGATCAAAAAACAAGCCGTTGCACCTGTCTTGTGGCCATTTCCTTGACATGGACTGAAAATTTCTGATAAGGTCGTATTTTACCTCTACTATAGAAATTACTTTGAACCTTGGAATGACACCAGTGCAGCGGGCACTGATGGAAGAACGTCTCTTCACATATCGTAAAACATAGCTTGCACTAATCGAGTGCTTTCGTAAGGTCGACAAGGACCTTTTTCTCTTGCCAAGAAACAATCTGGCTGTTTTGCGATGACCACAGAATAAGCAGTCAACTCACCTTTTAGTAGTGAACGAATACAATTCTGGTCAATCCAGGCTTACAGTAAAAATACATAACAAGTCTAAAAATCTAAAAATCAACCAGGGAGATTACCCCCTAACAAAGAAATAAAATAAAATAAAACAAACGAACAAAATAAAACAAATGACAAAAAAGAACAGAAATACGAAAACGCAAAACAAAAACCAAGAGAAACAAACAAACAAACAAAACAAAACAAAAAAAACCAGCAGAAACTCTTTAACCGTACGCCCGGGAAGATCAAATCATCATATTTTTTAGTTTCAACTGATTACTAAAACCTAAAATATCTTTTCACTCCCCTTTATTCTTTGTTTGTCTTTGACCTTTTCATTATCACAAACAAGTGAAGAGATGAATAAACATGTTAGGTTTTGAAAATACAAACTGAGGTGCCAGAAAACCTCCTGCCCGGCGCCGAAGACATAATGATATAAATTGTATGAATTTTTTTATTACACAATGAAACTTCTCAATATTTATCTTTGTTATCTTCTGATCTTTTTTTCCAAGTAGGATATGATTATCGATTAGAAAGCAGAAGAACGTGAAAGCAGATTGAACAAAGATGTAATTATCAATGATTCAATGCTTCGTCTACGTTTATGTTTTAATTTCCAAGCTTTCGGCTCATCGAGCCATCATCATTGATACCTACATACAAAGAAACATTAAAGATGTAATTCTCTATGTTGTAATGTGACTTATGATTAATTAGCGGGGGAAGGGGGTGCATGCATTTCATTTTACTATGATGATTCCCCCCCTCCCCACAGCGGACACCAAATGTGTGCTCACACCAAAACACTTGCAAATTTTGATATCCCTCACCTGTAGCACCTTGTGAGGTACACAAAAAATGATGACCCTCCCCTTATTTGCACCAAAGTGAAGTAAAATTATGGAAAACAGGGAACGCCTTTCTCTCTTTCTTTCAGTTCTTTTTCTTTCTTTCTTTCTTTCTTTCTTTCTCTTTCTTTTTTATGACTCTGTTCGCATCGGTGTTCAATGATTAGTCATCCTGTCAATAAATTCAATTGCATTTTGTACAGTAAGTTCTAATGAATAGCCACTTCATCATGTTCAGTAGCACTGCGACAAATGAGAAAAAAAGAGAGAAGAAAAGAAAGGAATAGAATAGAGAGGAAACAAAGAAAGGGAGGAAAGAATTCGAAGAGAAGAAAATAAGAGAGGGAAAAGAAGATAGGGTAAACAAAATGGAAGCTACGAAATGGATGCTCTTCTTTTCTTTCGATTAATTTTCTATTTTTCTTTGCTAATTTTTCCTAGAACCATGTTGACTGGAGTCTTAAGCCTGGTTCACACTAGCGTCGTAATCGTAATCGTAAGCAACGTACGCAGACTCGGTAGCGTATTTATCACTGAGGCGTGAAAAAAGACAAGCACTGTTAATGAGCAATACGCTACTGAGTCTGCGTACGTTGCTTACGATTACGATTACGACGCTAGTGTGAACCAGGCTTTATAGAATCCTGGTAGGGCCATCCATGCTGAACAGGTCGAAGAGTAGGAGCCAGAAAAAGGATGATCCTCTGGTTGGATTGAGGGCTGATAACCCTCTCCCGCAAAACTGCACTGTTACATAGAAACCAGAAGCAGAGCAAATTTACCTAACCTAAGGGACGCTGTGGCCGTTCCTCACAAGAGTGGCTGCATAGCAGCTATGTGGAGGCCTTATGCGCCACGAGGCACGATGTAGATAGGTAACAGGTAACGGGCCCGGTACTCCTTATAGCAGTAACAGACCATATAGCGCTGGTCTTTTCAAGTGCTTCAAAAGATTCACAGACATACAGCTACAAAAAAGGTCGACGGGGCGAAGGGCGATTGGCGATTGGTGATTGGCGATTGCACGACCAAAAGGAACTGTGGAGCAATAAGAATTTCGTTTCATATTCATTTCTTAAATACCTAAACAATGTCTACTGAAGATCTTCGCTGAATGGTGCAGGCATCGTTAAAGGTATTTAAGAAATAAATGTGAAGATACTTGCTGTTCCACGGCTCCTTTTGGTCGTGCAATCGCCAATCATCGATCGTCGCTATTCGTGCTGTTCGCCCCGTCAACTTATTTTAAAACAGCTCTATAATGCCCCTGGGAAACTATTCAAGTCCTTCGAAGTCCTATATGTGCAAAAGATTCACAGGAGACATATGGAAATTCATTTAATTTAAAAAATATTTTTTGCTAGTACATGAATCTTGCTTACTCTGAATATTCTTACTCCTCTTCCTTTATTTCATGAAGGCCTTTCGTAGCTGGTCTGCTTCAAAATACCACGTACAATCTTAGTATAACTTAAACTAAATTCAGTAAAAAGCAAAATTCCCAGAGCTTGACAAGGAGGGTGGGTGGGGTGGTGTTTGTTCACGCGTTAGGGCTGTTCTTTTTTCCTAATTGGAATAAGGAACAAAATAAAAAGTTTTCGTGATAGCTACTCATAGTTTGAAAGTCAGCGGTTGGACTTCATCAGCAATGCGCTAGACATCCTCAGCACAACCCCAAGATAATATATACCCAACAGGACCTTGGCCATAGTTGTACATGAGTGATTGGCAGGTGGGATCTTGCTCTACACGGGGGCTTCCTTTGCGCACTGGTCTTGCAGCAGTTTTAAAAGTCATATGATTTCCAGCTATGATGCGTTCTAGAGGTGGATAAATAGCTATGCATTCTTTCAATTTGGTTGTGAGTCAACTTCAATGTCTCATGTTGTATTTTAACTGTACCCAACCAAAATCTTTTCCCGTACAAACAAGAGAAAAGCTGGTGATCAGTTTGGCGGAAATAAAAATCAAGCATCCTGGGAGAAGTTCAGCTCACCCTTGGGAACAATAAGCACGTGCCCACCAAACACATCCACCTCTTCATCCATCGTACCAAGGTGTTGTGCCATCCATAGCGAAATCCGGTATGTCTCCATGAGGGTTCTGCAATATGAAAGCTGCACCTGCAATAAGAGTCAAAAGAATTTCACATGCATTCCATGGGCTTCATTGCATAGAAGCGGATATCTAACTCTAGTCACATACATACATACATATTTTATTATCTTTCCCCCAGAAGGGCTTTTCAAAGACAATACAAACTAAATACTTAAATAATTCTAATTATAACATTAATGATATAATAAAGAAGTAATAATATAATAATTAAATAATTAAAATAATTCTAATTCTAATTCTTATAAACAACCTAATATAATATGAAACAATTAAAATAAAAAAAACTAAATATTTCATAAATATAATGTATAGAAATCTATGTGACTAAAAACTCTCGTAATAACTTAGATCTTAGCAACTTTTTTAAAATACTAAAAACTTTATAAAGTTTAAGGTGGCTCAAAATAGTTTTCTAGCGAACACACTTCCCAATTTTCATTTTAGGAAATAATAGGCTTCATGAAGACGGATCGAAACGCCTTTTGCTCCAGTTATCTTTCGCATGGTGTCAAGTTGCGCTTGGTCGGCGTTACCTTGGCAACGATAAACAAAGATCGTCTTACTCGATAAAACAACATGAGTGTTGCATACGTGTTAGCATCATGATGATCTTTGACAAATGGTACATAACACAACACCGGATACATGAGCAGATTGCATTAATGACCAGAAGTTATGACAATTATCACTGTTCAAATGAGGGATTCATTTAATAATTATTGCTATTATTATTAATATTCTAGTTAATAATAATTACTATACCTTCTCCACTCCTCTCCCCTCCTCTCTTCCCCTTTTCTCCACCCCAGTCCCTTCTGCACCAGCTATACAGGCTAGAATTTGCATTACTCCTGCCCTCAAACATGATTGACGGATCAGAAAAGCACAAAAAAACAACTGAAGTTACGATAATGTGGGTTGCCATGCAACCATTTTTGCAGTAATTATCTGGTTTCAGGTCAAACTTAACAACCTTGTTCCTGTCCGTACCAGTGATTAGTGAATCTACGGCTAAGTCAGCAACAATCTGTGACATGAAAATGAAGTAATTCCAAATCTGCTGCTGCTAATCTGCTGCTGGCGAATCTGCTGCTAGATTCAAACGGGTTCAGTAAACTGACATAAGGAAAATGGTGAGTGGTTCAAGATCTAGATCAACCATTCCTAAGAGAAGAAAATAACAAAGACACGGCAGCCATGTTGGATGATACAACAACAGAAACCAAGACCAAATCTTTTTATTGAGTTATCCAAAATGGTAACAAAAATAAATAAATAAATAAATTTCTTTATATTTAGCCCAGGTTGAGCATCATGGCAAGAATCTTGCAAGATCTTGTATCATCATTTACAAGATCTTACCTACAAGAAGGGTCTTGGCAAGGTCATCCCATGTTCTTGCCAAGATCTTAAAGATCCTGTAAGATCTTAGGTAAGTTTTTGCAACATCACGATAAGATCTTGCCAAGTATCTTGCCAGATCATGACAAGATCTTGGCAAGAACCTTCCCAAGAAGTTCAACGTGGGAAGTGCCAAGTCGTTCTAGCGCTTTGGCACTAATTGGGGGCACTATCACTCACACGCACTACCACAACATGAACTGTTTCTAAGTTTTTTTACGGAGTGAGGAAAACCCTCGTGGCAAGGGAGAGAACAACACATCTAACAAACTCTATTCACATGGCATCCGCTGGGCTCGCACCAGCGACCCGACACCGAGAATATAGGGAAGTAACTTTTGGATTATTGTTGAACTCACTACAAATAACTTACCCGTAGAGGAAATCTGTGAAAAAACTGCATGGAGATGAGACTGAAGCAAAACTTGTTGCTGTGATGCACCCTCCTCAGGGTTCTCTCTCTGCTCTCGACTCTGCTCTGATGGCACGAAAACCACAGGTAGTCCAACAAAGTTTTTAGCACTTCATGTATCAGATGTATGCCAGTTTATCAAGGTTTCCATGGACTGCTCGCTGAAAATCTGAAAGTTTTGACACAGGGATGTCTATTCTAGAGAAACTTCGACTTTACTGTCTGCCATAACCGCAGTCTTTCATTTTTACGTGACATAAAGTCATGGCTCTTAGACCTCGTTTTCATGTTTATGTCGTAAAGGTCTATCGGTACTACTGTCTGGTATGTGTGATTTTTTAGTGCACTCAATGTATCCCCTACTCTTACTGTTGGTTTGTACCCCATCAATCCTAGTCCATCCACTGTATTCAGTGCCTAGTGCCTAGTGCATCCACTGTATCGAGTGTATCCTAATGCATTCACTGTCCATTGTATCCTAGTACATTTAACAAGACTTCTAGTTGTTCCACCACCAGTATGGATACCATGTCTTTGTCTTTTGATCCCCTTGGGGATGGTGTTTAAATCATCAACTGTAGTGCATCCACTGTACCCAATGTATCCTAGTCCATCCACTGCACATCCTAGTTCATCCACTGTACGTGCACTAGGATACAATGGATAGAGTGAGTGCACTAGAATCAGGTGCGGATCCAGGATTTTACAAAGGGATGGATAATTTTATTTCAAAGCTCCTTCAAGGTATCTATTCTCCCTCAGAGTTCAGAATAGGCTTTCAAGACGTCTAAAATGTGAAAAACTGAGTTGACTCTTAACATATGTCATATATATTTTAAAATTAGTTACGAGATGCAATCAGATTGTTGTTTTATTTCATTTAAAATATTCATATTTTTTTGAGTGTTAACACCTCTAAAGAGGGGGGTGGTGGAAAAATCCACCCAACCACCCCCCTGCATCCGCCCCTGGGAAGGTCGACTAAGGACCGACGTGGCGGCAAACGTCGAACTAATGTCGATCGTATCTTAATGGCCCTTGCACACAAAAGTTTCAATTGTAATTATGCATTGAAATGCACGGGAGCATGCAATTAGTGTTTGTCTTTTCGCGGCTATACACTTGCAATGGCGAATATAAATACTGCTCTCGACGGGCATTTCTGTGGAATGCTATACTTCAAAACAGAAAACGGAGAATGGCAATACACGCCGCACTCAGTAGGAGAAGAAAGATACAGTTGCAAGCCCTGGTATTAGCCGGTCTTCTTCTAATTGTTTCATTCCGTTGAAGGCTCTTTTCTAGTCTAGTCATACCACCGTTTTTAACGACATTCCATTGACTTTGAATGTGGTCTTCCCGAGAAATATTTGTTTACAGATGTTTACAGGGTATCTTTGTTTTCGTTTCTACTCGGCTGAATTCGGAACGTTATCGAGAATGACTCGGTATTACATGTAAATTCGTCTTTCTACAGCGCATGTTCATCAGGGGGAAATGAGTGTTTGGGAGGTGGGGGAGTGGTTGTTTTCACGGATTTGGTGTAAGTCATGCGATTTCATGATCAATTTATTGTTTTACCGTAGAGACTAGTGAAAACTAGTTTAGACTGCGTCAGTGTCTTAAGTAAAATAGTTGATAGATGATAAGCTGAAACACCGTATGAATAGGTAGCTGTAGAACTGACGTTTCGGACGTATAGTCCTTCGTCGGAGTTGAACATTTAATTCGTTATCTAATAACGTTCCGAAACGAAAACAAAGATACCCTGTAAACATCTCTATGAACATTCAACTCCGACGAAGGACTAACGTCCAAAACGTCAGTTCTACAACCACCTATTCATACGGTGTTTCAGCTTATCATCTATCGACTGTTATTGTTTTACCAGTTCGGCGCGTGTTTAATACGGCGTTCGCCGCGAAGTCGCTCTGGAGTCGTAATATCCGACTTGGTTTGTCGAAATTAAGTCGGACTCGAACCTATTAAATAAGGTGGACCTGAATTGCAGCAAACGTCGTGCTAACCATGAGCCTATTTCAAAATAAATAGGTTCGACTGAATTAAGGTAATGCGATCGTGCAATTTTTTGTCGAAAAAGTTTTTTAAAACTTGGCACAAATATCAATTTTGAGTGTTTGAGTAGAAAAATGAAATAAAAAATGGGGGTCACCGAATTCATTTAA
>WUAP02127666.1:0-14540 GCA_015163945.2 Stichodactyla helianthus | reverse complement strand
GAATTTCTTCACATTCACGTGATACACTCTCGACCAATAGAAATTGAGGAAAATTGAACTTTGACACTTGGTATATATATGATTATTATTGCGCTATTGTCCATGTAAAACAATTCTCTTACATCTTTCTTGTTGTGTTTCCATTCTTGGTTCCCTCGCAGTCCATGACACGTGATCATTTGCACAAAGCTGCCAGGTTGACTATCAGGTGCGTCGAGACACTTATCATCACCGAACACTATCTCGTTGGTCTTGGTTAACGTAAAAAACTATGGAAAGAAAAAGAGAGACCAAAAAAAGACATGAGATAAACACAGGCTGTGACTGGTCGCGAACGGCTTTACCACGGGATTTCCTATTTAAGATGGCGATGACGTAATCCATCGTCAAGTGAAAATTCAAATAATAGTAATAATAATAATGCCTTTATTTACACTTCTGCATAATTACAAGTACTAGAAAAGAATAATATGGGGGTAAAAACTATGAATATTGGAAGCTTAGAGTAACTAAAAGTTATCGAATATGTAGACCGCGTAGCACTTTGAAATACATGAGCTAGAAATAATGGAAAGTTATAGTGCTTAGAAATGGGGTTATTCCGGGCGAAAGACCCTTGGAAATAAATTCGGAAAAATTAATTTCCGACCTCGCTGGGATTAAAAGTTATCGAGCTAAGCTCCCATTGGCTGTTGCAATCCTTAAACTTTGCATAAAATATAAAATATAAAATATCGACGTATGATAGGCTATGTTTTACGTATTATTCAACGTCATGTGCGCCATTTCTCACGCGGCGGCCATGTTCACTGAAACAATACATTTCCCCCGCATGGCCTCGCATTCAAACCGTTCAGAATGAGTTCACCCGGGCTGAGCAAGATCACATTGACTTCGTCAGTAAAAATGAATTTTTATATGGGAAGCAGCCAGTCCGGATGAAAATGGAACAATTTGATTGGTTGCTGATAGGTCCGGATTTTTTCATCCGGACCTCTCCGGCGGAAAAATTACCGAGTGTTTTCGATAATTTTGTTTGCCATGCCTATAATAAACCGTATATTAGAAGCTAGAACTTGATAATCGTGTCATACTCACTTGATTGCCTCCCATTCCGTGACACGAGTACACACCGACTTTTTCTATTTTATTCTTCTCGCCGAGAGTATCTATACAGACGTTGTTGTAGAGATTTCGGATCTGCAAATACAAAAAGTAGCGCGCTTTTTCAGTGGCGCGTCGTCCTCGACTGTAACCAAAGGTTACTGCATTTCTCCTGAAAACAGACCCAGGGACCGGGAAAATGTATAGCCAATCGGCGAGCTTTTTGTTCATAGCTCAAAATTAAAACACAAGCTACTCCATCTTGTTAGCAACACATTTTTCCAATTGAATTCCAGATAACTGTTTTACTTACCTCTCCTTGTGCGGGAGGATTAGGATCCACACTCGTCATGTCTGGAAACACATTTTCTAAATACCACTTGAAGTTTTTACACTGTAATTTCTTCCTAAGCTCGACCCTCTCGCTGATATCACCAATGTCCACATTTCTTTCTTCTTCAGTCTTTTTTCTGTAGTAAAGTTCTTTATACTCGTCCATCCAGACTTCGGCCAGACGGTTGAAGTTCTTGGCTAGTGTTTCTGAAGTCCCTCCAGGGAACTTATAGGGCGAGGTGTATTTACGAAACACGTGACCGACACGTGAACAGGGAATGATTTCTAATTGGCCACCACACATCCATATCTAACAAAGAAAGTTTCATAGTCCTCTCATTTCTGAGATAGCGAACGTGGCGCATTGTGGTCTAGCTTGGGTACAAACATCTTATTGTTCGCCATGCCTTATATGGTGTTGTTTGTACCGAAACTAGACCATAATGCACCTTGTTCTTCTAGCTCAGAAAAGGTCGATGATATAAAGCAAGGTAAATACTGGATCGCCTGTTGCATCTAAGGGTCATAAAATTTCAGATAACCGTTAGGTATTTATTTTGGGGTAAATAACTTGTTACGCACCCGAAACGAAAGCTCTAGGTTTTCTCCACCCCAGATTTCCATCTGGTCATCGTACGTACCAAGGTCGTAAAAATACTGACGATGCATCGAGAAGAGACCACCCGCCATGGTAGGTGATCTATAGGGAAAAGAAAGTATGGCAGTTAAGAAAACTTATTTTCGAATGATTTGACTGAGGGCTGCCTGCATGATCGAGGCGTTGATAACCAACGTAAAATGGCGGTCTGATCCGTCTCTTGGTCTCTTGGAGGAATTGGAAACTGAGTGAGACCAAATGTCTAAAAAAATCTTGAATATAGCATGGCTTGTTTCTTCCTTAAACACCCAAGTTAACGTACTTCAAACTAAATCCAAATCAAACATGGCGAGCTTCACAACACTCGGTGCTCACTTTTCATCACGACAACACACGAACATCTCTTGATTATTATTCTTGTTAAGGTGCGGCAATACGAGCAACAAAATCGTTCAACTTTGTCACGCAACACTGTTGTATTTCAAGTTGCAGAGCGATGTTGTTCGTATTACAACCATGTAAGCAACTTGTCACGTAACAAAAATCGATGTTGCAAGTTGCAAAAGTTTGTTACACGAAGGAGAAAGAGCGTCTGCTTTTTAGAACAGCAACCACAACTTGCAACATCGATTTCTGCTCCGTGACAAGTTGCGTTACATGGTGGTAATACGAACAACATCGCTCTGCAGCTTGCAACGCAACGAGATAAGTTGCACAGTTTCTCAATTTTTCTACCTGATGGAGTCCGTTTCATCTTTTCGTCTTTTCCTTTCCATCTCAGGAATCGCTTTCCACGTAAAAAACAAGTCCCAGGTGAATCCGCCTCGCTCGTAAATCACGTCTGAGGTCTGGTAACTAAAGTCGTCGGCACCAATCACCTCGATTACAGGACACACGACATTTCGTCTGTCTTCCGCGATTCGCGCCAAAAGTGGCTCAAGCCAACCAGGAGTGGCTTCACAGTGAGAGTCGAGAAACGTCAGAACCTCGCCTTTGGCTTCCTCGGCTCCTCTTAACCGCGCGGGTACCAATCCTTGCCGGCTGAGCATGCGCAGTACTTTGACTTTTTTGAATCGGGAAATATGTTCTATTAAGGGCTCTTTGAGATTATCTGCGTAAAGATGCGTAATCCTGTAATTATTCGGCTAGGGATTAATATCTTATTGATCATTTGTATGCATACAACACATCCACTTGAAGTTTCGACACCGTTAGAATGAAAAGAAGCGGGAAATGAGAAAAAGAAAAGGAATGTAGAAATGAGGAATGAGGAATACCAGAATAGTCCGTGTGAGTACGTGGACGACTGATTATGTAAGTGTTAATAAGATGCTTTCAAGCGCTCGCGCTAGTGAGTTGGTAGCTGGCTGTATACGTGACTATAAGTGAGTGAGTTCAAACTCAACCAAGTGGTCGTTTGATGATAGATTCAAGATTACTTGCCTTGGATTCCGCATCCGAAAATCCAAATTTCTGTGATTCCTGATTCCGGATACTCGTATGAAAATGGGGCGATAGTGGTTGGCTGAGTGTGAGTGCACGCGCGCGAGTTAGTGGCTAGGAAAATGAATCGGGAAATATGTGTGCGTGTGTGCGTATGAAGATGCTTCCTTACCGTATTCACTAAAATCATCTACTAATATAATATCAGCTATAAGGTGAGGGGGAGACTCGTTCAATACGCTGTGAACAGTACGTAGTAATACACTCAGAGCCTCGTTATGGAAACAAATAATGACGCTTGTTGTTGGTAGCTTGTTAGGATACGATTTGTGTTTCTTTTTACACCTGAAACAGCAGGACATATTACAATTTAGAATAATAAACAGGCTGCAAGGAAGCCATTAGACCCAGCATTCAATAATCTTGGTAAATTTTCGGACAACATGGCTATCTTGTTTGGACAAGATTAGAAAAAATTATTTTGTGAGATTTTATTTCCTAGAGGGAAATCAATCGCGTTGAGCTGTCCCTTTGCTGAGTACATCATTGTCTGAAAAATAGCTGTACCCGCTTATGGTGTTCCCCAAGGATCTGATCTTGGTCCCCTGAAGAACACGCACGTACAAACAAGTTTGTTTGTTCTGCGAGGGCTTGCTATGTTCCGCAAAAATGCATCTTACAGCGCTTTTCAAAATTCTGCGACCTACCGACCCCAGACTTCTGGGCGACATCGAGCGTTTTGGCTTCCGTCAATCAAAGTTTCAACAGTATGAGCTAGTAATTATTTTGATTGACGGAATCTAAAACGCCCGACGTTGGCCAGAAGTCTGGAGTCGGTAGGTCGCAGAATTATGAAAAGCGCTGTAAGTAAATCCTCAATTATTACTTTGAATTTATGAGGTACTTTTTCTCGCTCCATGATGTCCACAAAGATTTCACTGTAAAATACCGGATCCTCAAATAGAACGGATTTCGTTTGATCGTGGAAAACGTAGGGCTCACAGCACGTACACGGTACGAAGTGACATAAAGTGGCTTCTTATTGTTCGTGTGAATCGACCACAACGAACAGTGCAGTTATGGTTACGGTACGGTTACGAGTCACTTGACGTTTCTTTTTTTTACTAATGCGAAATTCTATTTGCTTTGTTTCGAGCTTTTGCAAAGGAATAACTCCGCAGCCACCCCTCCCTCTTCTTGTCCATCCTCCCCTTCCCCCCCCCCCCCGCAAAAAGCAAATCCTTGTCTTACAGTACTCCTCAGGTACTTACTTCGGTCCTCTCACATCCGGCAACTTTCTATCCAGCGAAATCTTGTCACTCAATATAACGTTGAACGAATGGTTATCGAACACCATTTGAGCAGCTTGCTTGAGTTCATCCGGCACTTGAGCTGCTAAGCCCATCTCTCCTAACCCAGGAATAACATCAAACGCTTCGTAGCGAGCTTTCCTGTAATCATTTGTTCGAAGCTTGTGAAGAAATCTCCGATAATCACTACGGCTGTGGGTTTTTAAAGTGTTTGGCATAAGGTCTTCCGAGTCGAAGAGGTTCATTTGATTGTTCAAGATGGATAAAAATAAAAGAAAGTCCACGGATATCCAAAATATAGACGTTAAGATAAATACTTTGACAAGGAGTCTCTGTTGTCGAACGAATCGAGTGTAACTAGAAGACATCGTCAAGTCCGAGTACAAGGGCCGACCAACCAACTACAGTCTTAGAAAATCATAAAAATTAATTTAAAGCCGCTGTGTAATCCATGGCGTTCTGTAGAAGTCCCCTGGTTCCATTCACTCAGAACATCCAGGCTATCTCGAACGATCCAAGGAGACACTCGACTTCTCAAGGCATACAATAAATCGGTCGCTAAAGGATTTAAAAGGTTAACAGGCTTTGGAAATTAAGTTACTGACAAAAGATAAGCCTGGGGGCGCGTATTAATATTCATAGGTGCCCTTTTTGGCACCTTCTGATGGAGCCATTTCCTTTGTGCACACGATCCACTGGTACCTGTGCACTAAGCAGGCGGGTGGGATTTTTTAAAATTTGCAAAACGACATATAGAACAACAACAAAAAATCTTGTACCGCTACGGGAAGGATTTTCTAGCGTAGACCTGCTCGCATTGCACTATGTCATTATGACGTCACATCAAAACAATCTATTGTATCAACGCTAAGGATGATGGTCGTGGGAGGGGGACAAAACTGTAACAACACAAAGAAAATTGATATTAAATGCATTTTGTAGACCGTAGAAAAGCAGTAACAGCCACCAAATACAGTAAATATTGTGTATTACACATCAGTACATCTTATATTTGGAAACCAGACAATTTGAGCTATTGTTCTGGACGATTCTGAAGGATTTTTTCACATAGTTCGTTTACTTTTTTCACTGTATTTACTTCTTAGTCCTGGACAACTGGCGTTACAATTAATACCAGTCCTAACTTGCCCTTTAGAAGTTATTTTGTCGAACTTCCAAATATGACTTTCGTTACGAATGTCGTGGTTCAGACTGTCCGAGACATTATCATATGTTGACTAAATATATAACAGTTGTTATATATGCACGCTAGGTTAAGTAGAAGACAAAGAATTTTTGACCCAAAACAAATCTTAGGCGTACAAAAACTCGGTATCAATTTTATCGCGACGATCGCTCAAAAACGTGTTTCGGCTATCGCAGCGATATCATATGGAAACACAACTCCAGCGATCGTAGCGATCGCGATCACCGAGATAGAATTTTTCTATCTCAGCGATCAAACTGCATCTCACAAAGCCTTGCTTTGCTTAGATAATGGTTTATTTTGGCGTCATCTTTTAAGTAAGTGAGAAAAAGATTATACGATTTCAGAACGAAACCTTGGCTCTCTGACGCTATTTTGACTCTGTTTCCGAACGAATTCCAAAAATTACGGCGATCGCAGCGATCAAATGGAAACACCACGATCGCTACGATCGCGGAGATTGCTGCAATCGCCGGAACACGTTTTGGGGCTATCGAGGCGATCAGATAGCATCTCGCAGCCAGAGACGCCCACGGCTTTCTTGGCATACGGTCGGAAGCTAAAGAAAGGAACCTGGCCCCTGCGACGGATAAGCTAGCAAGACTAATTTATTTAATTTACATATACGTATCGCTATTTTTTTTCTTGATCGTTTCATGAATAACAACATGACTCATTTTCTTTCACTTTTTTCCCATTTTGTATCCCAATCTCTGTCCTTTCCACTTCCCATTTTGTGCCTGTCTTCTCCTTCCCGCCTGTGTCCTGAGTTCGTTTTGTGTGTCACAGTGTGGCTTCTTTCTTTACGATAATATCTGTCTTCATCACTATCGCCGTTGTGAGAAGTTCTTTCTTCTTTACTATTGTATTTCTTAATCTTTTTGTGCGAAAGTCTCTCACTTTCGCTTTCACTGCTCGAATCCTCGCTTCTTGTTCTGTGTCTTTCTCTTTCTTTGCGTTTCTTATCTCCATCGCGCCGATATTCTCTTAAGTGTTTCCTCTTTCGTTCTGCGCCAGATTCTGGCGATGAGTTTCGTTTATTTCTACTAGATTCTTTTCTGGACTTCCTTTCTCTTTCCTCTCCCGAATCCGCCGAAGATGAACAACGTTTCCTTCGTTTAGATTGCTTCTTTTGTCTCTCTTCACTTCGTTCATCTGAATCTGAAGACGAATCTCTCTTACTTCGTCTGTTTTTCGACTTTCTTTTCTCGTCTTCCTCGCTCTCGCTTCCTCGAGACTTCCGACTATGCTTTTTCTTTTTCTTTGTTTTATTCTTGGAGATTTTGTCTTCTTGTTCTTTTCTTTCTAATTTATTGAGTTTTCTAAAATAATAAATGAACAAGTAGATACATAAATAAGCAAGCAAACATGTAGGCTCAGATTTCCAGCTGTCGGGGTTTCGCGGGGAGAGTATCGCTGGAAATCTGAGTCTAGCAAACGAGTGAATAAATAATTGGATATGCATGAAGGGATGAATGAATGAAGGGCTGCATGTGTGACTGCATGGATGGACAAACGGATGGATGGATGAGAGCTTTAAGTATACAGAGCTTTTGATAGATTTTATCACCTTAATAACTTTTTCTTCTGTTTATCAGTAAGAGATGCAAGAAATTCTGCTTCAGGATCCTGTTCTTCATCGTCAGAAGCAAGAATTTGCTAAAAACATATTTTACATACTTCTGTTATGGGATGTATTTACTAAGAGGAGAGAGGAGAGAGGAGAGAGCAAGACCTCTTAGGATTCTTAAATTACAATTAAAAGCTGCTAAAAAGACCCTTTGCAAGGAAAAAACATTTTAGTAAGGACTGATTTTTTTCTTATTTGAGGGAAAAGATCAGGAAAACCAATGACAATGTTTTTAAGAAACTGGGGTTCTGTTAACAACAACAAGAAAACGATGAAGTTCTTACTTGGTTTGGGTCAAGTGGATTGAACTTTCTTCCCAAAACACCTTGTTTTAGAGCAAGTCCATCACTGCGCATGTCCTTCATGAGTTGAACAGGGTCTGCCACATCTGCAATACAATATGGTGGAATTTGAGAAAATGAAGACAAAAAGAGGTGATAAAATCATTAGTGAGCAAATTCTAAAAGGAAAATATCAAATTTGGACAAGCTTCTTTGTGCATAACTCTGCATACTTGTGAGGTCATCCAAATTTGAAAAGGTCTGAAAACAAAATATGCTGAATGATAAAATTTCTCTAACAATGGATGTTCATGGTGCAACAGGAATTTCTAAGGAAAAATGAAGAATATTAAGGGCTTTAGGCATAAGTACTAGTCCTAGTTACTGTACCTGCAAATGTTGATGGATCACTTTTTGAAATAGAAGTGTTATTTAACTTGGGACACTGTAAGAGAGACCAAACACATCTCAAATGCTTGACAGTATAATCTATTCATCAAACAATGTGTATCACAACTGTTGCCAAAAGCCATAGCACAATCCAATGTTTTTATATTAATACTCCAGTTTCGAGTTCTCTGTTGCTCAGTGTTAAAATATTCACAAATACCAATAGTAAAGTAAAGAATACACACCTTCAACAATACAAACACTTTGAAATTCCATGAACTTTCAATGAAAGACATGAATATTCTACACAAAAACGAGGCTAACACAGAGCAACGGAGAACTCAAAACTGAAGTATTGTACATAATCCCCACCCCTCCCCCCCATTCCATGTTATTTGATACACAGGTGATTCTCCACTAAATATCTTTTGATGGCAGGGGACAGACAAACCAAGCCATAACCTGAGATTGAGTCTGAGGGTGTGGCTAATTTGGAAGTGTTTTTTTTTACAAAACATTGGATAGTGGTGTCAACACCCTTTGACAGGGATTCAATGTAGAAATTGCTAGCTCACCTCTCTATCAGTATTCACATGTCCCCACTTTCCACATCTGATACATCTAACATTACGCACCTTGACAAAAAGGAAGAAATATTTTTTTCAGTCAGAAGGCAAAAAATAGAGGCTATTGAGAACTATGTGCACCTTAACAACCACTTACCAACCAGTTACTGACATCTTTTTTGATATCACTGTTTCCAAGAATAAATTAGTAAATTTAAAGAAACAATTTGAAGAACATTATTAGCAACTATTTACCAACTCCTCATGAAACCCATATGGACACCTTACTGTACTGCACATATACCTTACAATAGACCAAATCAGCTAATGTATTGCTATGTACATTTCTACCCAATTCAAAACCTCTGGGAATAAGAACTTTTGTTCCAAACATTTCCATTTCATTTGCATTATTAAAATACAAAAGACAAAAAATAATATTCTCAAAAGATTTGAATCGAGTGGAAATGTAAATAGTAGCACATTAGCTGGATTTGGTCTATAGCCAAAATAGAAGATACATAAAACAACAACTTAACAATTTTAAAACCTTTACAATCAAACTTTAGAGTACTTACTGGGATTCCAAATGGTTGATCTCGGACAGCTAGATTAAGATTCTTGGTGTATCTACAGAAGATAAATAATTTTTCATCAATATTCCTGTACCTGTGGTTCATGTGAAAATTCTACTTTGCAAACCCTTTTTTCTTACCCTTCTCTTGGTGCACCCTTCTGCCATTCAAATCTTGGTTCCTCTTCCTCTTCTTTCTTCTTTTCTTTGTCTTTGTCAAAAAAAAGACATTGTAATACAATTCTGAGAAGGTTGCAGATTTAAAAAGGATGGTGTTACATGTATCTAGTAACTGGAATTATTAGAAAAACAATTTTTTTTCTAACATATTTTATCTACTTAAAAGAAACTTTATTAGTTAATTATTTATAATTAATTGTTTGTGATGTAAAATGATTTTTTAGACACCAGTCATCAGTCCTACAGGATATACTCTACATGTAACCTAGACATGATGAGGATCATACATTGCATAATAATGTTCAACCTTTTTCATATCCTGGAGGGGCATCATACATAAATCCTAATCCAGACTTGAGTTTTTCATCATTGCTAACCATCTGCCTGAAAAGAACATTCTCTGAGTGTAAATAATAATGACGACAATGATGATGACAGTGATGGTGATGATGATGATGATGATACCATAGAATTCCAGTTATATGCCCCTCTGGTTATAAGCCCATCTACCTGTAAAGCTCCTGCTGTAAACAAATAAAATACCCTGGATATAAGCCCCCTTAGTACAACCCACCATCAACTTTTTTTTTATGATACAAACAACATACACACCACTTGACAACTTCAGATAGAAACCCAGTTACATTTGTGTTACACAGATTTGAATTTAAAGTATGACTTGGAGAGATGCAATTAGCAATTCAAAGTCAAGTGGAACAATGAGTGCAGTGAGTGGTTTCACTACAAAGTTTTGATCATTTGTGGCATCATTTCTACAATTTATGTTTGATTACAGCAGAGTTTTCATTAATAGGTGGCTACCGGCGGTATAGTGCCGCCTACTTTACCTCTTACCGCTGGTTATTTTGTGTCTTACTTAATAAATATGATTGTAAATTTTTGTTTATATAAATTACGGCCCCCTTGGAACACAGTCGCCTACTTCAATCACTCAGACGCTTATTCAAAAAGATATTGAAAACCCTGTTACAGTACGGACCACAGAAAAATGACTTCAAACTGTTTTTTACCATGCACAAGCAAATTTTTAACTTAAAAAGCACGCATGTGTGATGGATGTCGTAAGCACAAGCAGGTCCAGCCTGTAATCAAAAATAGCTCTATCAGCGTGTGAGAAATTTTTCAATAGTGGCAAAGATGTAAAGGGAACTTTAAAAATG
Organism: Stichodactyla helianthus; assembly: GCA_015163945.2. NCBI lineage: Eukaryota > Metazoa > Cnidaria > Anthozoa > Actiniaria > Stichodactylidae > Stichodactyla > Stichodactyla helianthus. Next base: position 3,743 of record WUAP02127666.1, on the reverse strand, counting down.
AAAATAAAAATGAGGTTATACATGTTTTAATATTAAAATATTTTGGGCATTATCCAAAGCAAACTTTATGTTAAAACTACTGTATGTCTCAGCTTATGATGACGTTCTCTTATCAGCTAATTTCATCCCACTTATAAGCCCCCCCAAACATATGCCCCTTGGTTATAAGCCCACCCAAAAACCCTTATGATGAGGTATAAGACCAGGGCTTATAACCAGAATTCTGAGGTAATTATGGTAATGATAATGTATGGTAATATGATGATCATGGTAATGATGAGAACAATATTAGAGCAAATTTCATATGACTGTGAAAAGGTCACAACACAGTCACAACATGGTTAAGGCACGGCAAGGCATGGCAAAATTCTAGAAAGCATCACAGTCACAGCAAGGCACGTTTACAGCACTGACCATGCTGCGACCTTTTACAGCCATATGAAATCTGCTCTAATGGTGGTGGTAATGATGATGATGATAGTGGTGGTGGTGATGGTGATTGTAATATGATGATGATAATGTTGTCAAGGTGATAGTGATAGTGACTGGTGATGATTTTGATGATGATGGTGATGTTGATCGTATTAAATAACATGATGATGTTGAAGGTTTTTATACCTATTTTGATATCTTTCTTGCTCTCTTTGGTACTGCTCTGTCAACTCCTGTTGTTTTTGCTTCTCGGCCATAAGTTTTTGCTCTGCCATCCATACCTTGAACAAGCAAATAGATAACAATAAAAACTTTCTCAAATACAGTAAAACTAACAGAAAGTAAGAGAAAGCTTTTACCCTTTTTATATTCGCATTGGAGCCAGGATGGAAGTCCTTCTTGTTCATAAACTTGGCAAACATGATTTCAATTAGTTATCTAAAAGTATAGTATGGATAAAAAGATTTAAAAACAGTTTTACAAGGACGAAAATGCAAGTTCAATCAACACTATTTCGTCATTGTCATTTTGTCCGCCATCTTTATTTCAAACACTGCACTGGAGTTCCTGTGCAGTTCCGGAAGTACATCGTAGGGAGATCGTGACAACCATCATTCCGATAGGTGAACGAAGTTGTTCGGATAACGAAAATGAAGACGTTTCCCTACCCCTCCCCTCTTGCGGAATCCTAAACACATGAAGGCCTGGTCACTCAAAAAAACATGGCGGATAACGCAATAAAATTCGAGTTTACAATTGACCTTCAATTTCTAGATATCCTGAAGATTAATCATGAAGCGAGGGTGTCAGAGATGTTCCTTTTTACAGAGAAGGCTCGTAGACTGTAGGAGAAATTATTTTTCTAAATCTTCCAGGACAAAAACAAGAAGTGAAGAGCGCCGACGTGTTGTAGTCACTGGCTTGGGTAAGGTATCTTACAAGCTTGCAAGCTCACTGAAATTTATTATTCATTCATTTTTCCTTTTATCACAGGGTTAGTATGTCCATTAGGAGTAGGTACGAGATATGTTTGGCAGCAGCTCCTTGACGGTCGATGTGGAATTACAAGAATAACTGATAAAGGTCAGCCATAAATAAGACATCATGTAAGCCGACATGTCTCGGGTGTATTATGGGTTGGGAGGGGAGGGCAGGGGAGGTATAAATGAAAAACCTTCTCCTCCCCTCTTATTAGATTTGTCTCTCTTTATTTGGAAAGGAAAATATTGACATTCCTCTTGTGAGACCTTACTTTGGTCCTGTCAGTAATTCCATGGACCCACCTAAACACCCCTCCCCCCAGCCACCACAAAAAAGGGTGGTTCTTTATACTAGTAAAGGCCTTTGATGCCTTTAAGCTGTGCATTAGTTCAGTTATCATACACGACAACTTGAAATTTCTGGTCATCTCTGGTAATAATTTGATATAAAATTGTCATAAAAAAAGGTCCCATGCAGTTTTCCATTCTTTCAAACAAAGCACATTTTTAGATACATGTAAAGAATTGCTTCAAATGAACATCAAAAAAGTTAATGGTTTACCTTAAGCACCACATAATGACTAGTTTCTTATTCCTATCATTTTTTAGATTATGATACAATTCCTGCAAAAATAGGTAAGTTCTTTCAGCTGATGTTAACAAGAAGTAGGATGAGTTTCCTTTCTGCTTTTGCATTCAGTGATTTAAGAAATATAACATATTATTATATGGCAAGGCAATTTTACATGCTCTTGTTGGCCAATTTGCACTCCATAACTTATGGTATGGACAACCAACCTCATTTTGCGTTTGCCTTACTATTTAATAAACATCATATATAATATATATAATATAACCTCATTTGCTATGCTGGTATGTAAGTTATGGAACTTTGTTTATTCCCACTCTTTTATGGCCCATGCACAATTTACTTGGGCCATAAGTCAGTGGAAAAAAACTTGGTCCATAACTTAAGGTATTATAGCCACTGCACTCAGTTAATGAAATGTAATACTTTGTTCATTTGTTTTCTCAGCTGGCTTTGTACCAAAGGGAACTGAAAGTGGGCATCTAAATGTTGATGAATGGCTAAAAGTTGTAGTAAGTATGTTTGCCAATCAAATTTTATTTGCCTTTTTCTTAAAAGTATCCTTGTGAATACTGAACATAGAATTTACTAAATAGCACATTGTGAGTTGAATTTTTATAAATTTGAAAGAGTTATAAAAATAAATGAGAATCTTGGCAATATTATCTAATTATTACAATAATTGCAAAAAATTATATTACATACAAAAGTAGCAGCATTTTTGATTGAAGAAGCAGTCACCCTTTTACCATGTGGTTGATTCAATTGTTCAGTTTTGAATAAAAACCTGAGCAAGAAGAAAATAGTAATCATTAAATAGCTAAATTAAATAATATTGAAAGGATAAAAGAAGTACATCAGAGGAGAGTCTTTATGCAGTCATCGCAGCAAGTGAGGCACTGAAAGACTCTGGATGGACACCAGCCACAGAACTAGAAAAACAAAGAACTGTAAGTTTCAAATTGTTACACACCTCTACTCAGTATACTTGTGGATTCAGTGATTCAACCAATACCTGCAGTAGTGGAAGATGGTATATTGGGAATGAGGTTTGGTTTTTTCCTATCTCAGCAAAGTAATTCAAATGCAATTCTGAACTTATGTGCACATTTGAAGCTGTTATGGTATTTATCTATATTGCCTAGGGAGTTTGTGTAGGGTCAGGAATTGGAGGAATCAAGGATATCCCTGTCACAGGAGCAATACTGAAAAAAGAGGTTTGTGTGCTACTCTTTGCAATACTCAAACATCCATCCATCCATTCATTCATCCATCCATCCATCCATTCATTCATTCATCCATCCATTTATTTACTTGAGAATTCGCCACAAGGCTGATGCTGTACAATAGGACTGGGAGTATCCTTTGCAGTATGTGTGCTTTAGAGGCATCTATTTTCGGAGATATAAAAAGGTGACATCAATCTTGTCCTCAGACTCTGTCCTACTTTTTGGTCAGTGGAAAAAGCTGGACAGACTCAGGGGAAGAGATTGGAGGGAGGGGCATCATCTGGCCTGTTCCATTTCAGGGCTGTAACCAGGGGGTGCATTGGGTGCATGTGCACCCCCCAGTACAAGCTGAAGGTCCGCTCATTCATTATTGGACCTTTTCGTAACATTCCTATCTTTTTCTTTTTCACAAGAATAACATTTTATTTTGTTTTAATAGCTGCGGTTACACTTGCGCTCAGTCCATGATAACCTGTGTGTAAATGTGCTTGGGGTGGGCTTGGCTTGGGTTTC
>WUAP02127655.1:0-14547 GCA_015163945.2 Stichodactyla helianthus | reverse complement strand
TAAGTTTACTTTTAGCTTTGCTTAATTCTAAGATTTGTACTCGTTATTCTTTTACTAGGATATCAGACTTAGGAATGCATTTCCTTTTCTAGCCAATCACATTTAAGTAATCAATTCAGATACATTGAATATTGGCACCTGTCATAAGATGCCTATAAATATAGCAACTCATGTAATCACTTAGTTAGTTGAGAAGTAGTACAGAGCACAGTCAATAAAGACTCGATCCCGAACCAAAGGTACCCTCGTAAGAGTACACTTTGTTTCACGGGTTAATGAAAACCACTCTAATCTTAAATCAATATGCTACAAATCTACCAATTCCGTTAAAAAGCACCAGACCAGACGGAAAATACAAACCAGATCTCTTTGACGTTAATATGGGAAACTATTGTGAACTAAAATTAAAGATGTAGAAGATTAAAGTTAGGATCGGAGGCGGATTTAAGTGGTCACTGGATGCCCTAGTTAACATAACAGCTTTATCACAACATAAAAGTTTTGGCTTAAGAAGTCGAACATTGTAATATTAGAATATGTCTAGAAATGTTTACATGCGTTCACGGTGTTCGTTGACGGGAAAACGGGAAAGGTACAATGAGAGTTAACGACGAGAAAAGAGAAATAAGATGGAGAAATAAAACAAACCCATTTTTCTAGTTTTATTGCAACTTGCATTCGAAATGAAACATCGATTTGCTCATTCTTTCACAGCCATTCAAACATAAAATAAAAACGAAGCTAAACTAAGAGTTTATATCTCGATGTTACATGTCAGAGCAATATGGTACAGACTGGTAACAAGCTCACGTGAGTATTAGTTTAAAATGTACATTTCCCTTTTCTAAAAGTAGCATTATTGATGTATATTAGGCCCCTTGCAGCACGTCGGAATGCAGCTGAATTTGGAGCGCAAGACAAAAGAATCTCAACTCCAGAGAACCAGAAACCTATTGTCTTGCCCTCCAAATTCAGCAGCATTCCGACGTGCTGCAAGGGGCCTATAACTGGGCAAATACTTGTATTGCTATTATACAGAGTAAGAGTGTGCATACATTTTAGTATACAAAGGAAGAGCGTGTGATTTTACACAATATGACTGGTTCCAGGTATTTGAAACTAAAAGATCTATAGGGAAAGAAAAGCAAGATTTCATCTTCGCCGGTTGCTCCGACTGCGACTTCGACTACGCGACGACCTACGACGTCTGTCGGGAGATCGGGACCTCATTCGCCCTCCACGATTCTCACGCGATCTGTCTCGATCTCGAGAGCGATCACGCATGCGATTTCTTGCTTGTTGTTCTCGTTCTTTTTCACGTTCACGTTCGCGTTCCCTCTGTTGTTCTCGTTCCTTTTCGCGTTCTCTTTGCTTTCTTTCTCGATCTTCGTCATCCTTCTTTCTCTCCTCTTCTCGTCGCTTACGTTTCTCTTCTCTTTCCTGGTCGCGTTTTATAATCTAAAAGACGGAAATTTTGAGGTTATTAATAAAAATATTCTGGTCATGTCTGCTTCGTTGGGTTATACACGTATTCCAGAAAACGTTGTCACAGCCGTAAGCAACAAGCCAAGTCCGTAAGGCAGTAGCTCAGTAATCAACAATCCATTTGGATGCAGCTATTTTGGTCTTTTTACAGTGGCAGGCTTTTATGCTTTAAAGATCAAATGTGTGTGCTATTATCCTGACCACAGACGTTTGTTTTTGGTGTCGGTCTTGTCGCTTGTCGCTTTGTTTTTTGAAATGGGTGAATAATCGCGCGGCTTCCGCCGTTTTGGCTGGCAGTTAGTAAACGAAAAGACTTTACCACCGAACACGTTTTTTTCTTACGAGATGAAGGAGCACATAATTTCAAAGACTTGCCTGGTTTGTTTAATACTCTGCTTTCTTACGAACCATAATTAAGCATTTCGTTTTGGCTCATTTGCATGAAATCCGAGGGCACTTTGCATGAATACAATAGTTTTCATGTGCAGAGGAAATAACAAGCAAGCTATTGTATTTATGCAAAGTGCCTCTCAAAGTCCAGAATAAGAAAGCAGTGAATAAGGCTTCATAAGAGTAATTCGAGAATAAGAGAGAAGAAGAAAGAAACTCATTACTCTTCGCCAACCGCGTTCTCCCACTGCCACCACGTGCTGCCATCTTTATCGGGAAATAAATATATGTTGTCAGGGGTAACTATCTCTGCCTGCTTTGTTTTAAGGCTTTGCACCAGACAAATGAAGAAAGGAAACCGTTAGGAAAAGGGATCTACTTTGTCCGCAGAGTAAAATGGTTTTAAGGGGTCTCACCAAGCATGAGCACACCATGCAGCAAGTTCCCGCAGCATGCTCTCTCGTGTGTACTAGTTGTGCAAGATGACCCGGGAGCCTGCCCCTGGTGCAAAAACCTTAATGTTTGAACCTTTATAAACAGCAAACAGCCAAGCAGTCTATAACAGCACCAAAGAGCATAAATATACCTGTTCCGTTGTCAGGGGTAACCAGTAAAGGCAGGGAGTTGTCTTAGTTTTTCTGAAGAGATTATCTAATAAATCTGCAGGGCTGCTGTCATCTTCAGCTGGGTTTTCTTCTATCAAAGGACAATCAAATGTTAGTTTTGCTTGAAGTAATAGACAAAAAGAGTATCAAAGAAAGTTAATAATAATAATGGATTTAGCAGTGACATTTCCACGGAGTGGCTCTTCATCCACTGAAACATCCAATTGGAATTTAGATTTTTGTGGAGGGAGGTTAGTTAGGTTAGTACCGCACCTTTTTCTTCTTCCATCTTTTCTACCTTGTCTTCTTGTCTTACAGGTGGTTCAAGCTCCTTTCTTTTCTTCCCCAATGCTCCATTAGTATCAATAGCCATCTGCAAGTAGATAAATAACATACAAAAAAAAGTTCAATTAAGAATTCTTTCTGAGAGTGACGACAGTAAATGTAAGGTTTGTTTGGGGTCCCCTTGTTCAGGGGAAGATAGTGACAACGAAGTGTGACTCTTGTTTTAAATTTTTACTTTAATTGGGGATATTTTTTATTTGCACACTGCCACTACTTATATGTTTATATTCTATGAAGAATGGCTGATTTTACAGGTTAAGAATTTTGTGTAGGTATACTGTACAGAATTACCTGTTCATCATCTTCAAATTCAACACTGAGTATTTTAGGGCTTGTTTGAGGCCATTTTACACCATGTAGAGCAGCTCTTGTAGCTGTTGCACCTTCTAGATCTGTGTACTGCAATATTTTTATTCAATAAAGAAATAATGGTACACATGTAAATATAAATAAAGTGAGCAAGAAGACAGGTGAGTTACTTGAATGTAGTTAGCAAGCAGTTCTTTTCAACTTCATATACTTTCCTTAACATTATAATAATTCAGTGCAATGCAGTTATCAGTATTAATAACACTTGTCATAAAAGCAACTAAATAATGACCATTATCATCATCATCATCTTTTTGAAAAGCAACTTAAATGCTTAATGACTATGCTCAACATCAAAAATATTGTCATCATCATTATAGCATCACCATCATTCTAAAAAAAGTAGCTCCTGAACCAAATAGATATGCATGTGACACTAGGTGTCCAGAAAACAAACAATACAAGTGTTTTTGCACAAAATCAAAGAAAAACACTCAACATTCAATAAACAAACAAGCCTTACGATTGCATAGCAATGTGATTTAATCTTGTCAATCCAGAATCCACCTTCTTCCAGTGTTCCTGTTTTTCCAAGGAGGTCCCTCAACTGTCTCTCAGTGAAAGGTCTGACCAGGTTCCTTACATGGACATTGACACTCTCTGGGTTCTTAGCAGGGGAGGGTGAGCGCTCTGCTGGTAAGGGTGACTGACTTAATACAGGAATAGTTGGTAACCTATGTTCATTGGACAATGTGGGTTGAGCTGCATAAAATAAAAATATGTAAGCAAATTGTGTAATTATGGTTTTATTAACAATATATCTGTTTTAACTACTACTATCATCCAGTAATGCAGGATTGAGATGTTTTGCAAAATATGATTGTTTTCAATGATGTTTCTTTATACCCATTTTTTGGAAATGTGACTAAGACTCTAAACTTGTATCAATCAATAATTAAACCACTTCATTGTCATTCTCAGTGAAAAGAAATACTGTGTGGCTACATTTCTATTACTGCAGCTTGCTTGTACAGTAGTTGAAAACTTTAATGACAGTCAAATGTGGCTATAAAAACTCTTCTCAAAACCATAAATATCAGCTGTTTACTGTGGTTTTACATATTCTGCAAACTCAGACATTCCAGTGGCTAGTTATGAAATGGGTTTTTTGCTGCCATCAAACTAATTAGTAGGTACCTTTTATGTTTTTGATTGGCAACAGTGGAAAAACCATTTAACAACTAGCCATTGGAATGTCTGAGTTTGCAGAACATGTAAAACCGCAGTAACAGATCTTAGGGTTTGCAGCCTTGGTATTTTTCTTTGTTTTGAATATAACTTACTGTATAATAAAAGTCTTGGAGTTTTAACAAAAGCAAACTGAAATGGGTCAAATAGTTCATGATGGAATAAAAATACAACTTCTTTTTTAATTAGTACACCAAACTCTACCCTAGAAGCAGAGGTCCCTTTTTGTTCTTTCTTTTTTCGCTATACTGGCTTTTGTTTCTGTTGTTCTCAATCCTTATGAATGGTACTTCCACCCAAACTCAGCATTTTTATGTTTGAGTACCTATTGATTGTTGTCATGTTGCAGATTGCATGGTAATACGCAAATAAGTTGTCCACCATTTTGGATTTTAACAAAGGCTCATGAGTAATGGTAGAATCTACAGAGCTTTCAGTTGATGTTATATATATTCATAAAATCTATTATGGTCTATTTTCATTCTATCCAATGTGTTTATTGTACTTCTATGAATATATTACATGAACTGCATGCTCTGTAGACCCTCCCCATAAGTGATCACTAAGTTATAAATGGATTAAATGTGTGCTTGTTTGCAGGCTTGTTTTCTCAGAGAACTCTCTTGTCCCTTATTTTTTGCATGCCTTTGGTTGACAACTTGGCACACACTCAAACAAAGTGCCAAGTCTGGGCAGAGGTGACTTTCATGACAATTGAGAAGAACAAGGAAAATAATACCCAGCAATGCAAAAACTCTTCAAGGGGTAACCAAACTCTTAACTGTTATTGGCCTGGAAGAATCTAAATAAGTGTGGACTAAATTGAAATCACATTTCCATAAAATGGCCACAAAATGTTTGTAAATTAAGATGCTAAATTTATCACTATTCTCAGGATTGAATCATTTGCATGTTTACTGGACAGATAGTGTGACCAGAGATTACCCACAGTTTTACCCTTTGTTGAGTGTCTTAGGTGCCATAAGACCTTGATCGCGCTTGTGATGAAAACCAACCCCCTTAGTATAGCATGCAAGCAAGCATGGTGAACGATCCTGATAACCTTTCTTGGTAACAATCTATTGACTTTGCAACTCATCATTATGGCTTCATCGACAGTCTCTTCTACTTTGTTATCGCATGATTCAGTTCAATGTAATTTTGATTGGAATGCACAGATTTCATTGTTTATCAGCTACAGTTCATTTGATACTCTTGATGAATGAAGTGGACATAGTAAATAACACTGTGGGCAGCTTTTACATTGTTATATCTGTTGTTTTGCCTTCTGATTAGGTGTACATCTCATTTCCTTCTCTTGATTGGACTCATTTTATGTTCCCAAAAGATCCTTCCTATATCTTAATGATTTAATTTCTTGTCATAGTAGCTGATAATATGCATCTTGGCAACATGTGCAATGGACATAGACAAATTCTTCCATGCAGTAGTAGTTCTTTAGTAGTGCATTGTTCATCTCATTTTTTCTTGAAAATTACATTGCGCATAATGTATAACAACACACAATTATGGCAAGACTCTAGCAGATTTTTAGTCTAATTGTACATCTAGTCATGACAGGTGCCATTCAGTTCCTATCACAAGTCCAAGGTTGACTCACTGTAAAGACAATATCTTTGTAGATCACTTGTTATCCTTGAATACAAGAGTAGAGGCTTGATATTGCTGGCAGAAGCAATAAATCTTCAATTCTTTCAAAGCAAATATGAATCACTGTCCACTATTTGGCTTCCTTTTATCGAATGACTTTGTTCTGAAAGTTCTTTGTAAATGCAATGTAGAGTAGACGATGCAATGCAACAATGCTTGTCTTTTCTCAATTTCTTTTTGCTTGACTTGGTTTTTGGCAGTATAATTCATTATGAATGCTTGCTATACTTTTTTCAATTCAGATTTAGTTGGTGGCCATGAATGTACTGTACAGGTAGGTTTGTGATGAACATTCAAAAGCAAAATCCATTGCTATCTTTAAGGTCATTGTCCCATCAGTGGCAAATCAGAAGTTTACTTTAAAATGGCAATAAAATGAGAAATGCCTGTGTTGGACTATGGATTCAAAGTCCTCATTGTGATGCCAATGTGTTTTTTCCTGACACTCTGTAGTGGACACACAATAGTCCAGTGTCTGCACTAGAAGATTGTTTGCTAAAGTGCACACCAAGTATTAAATATGTGTATGCCACAGTTCTCAACCACAGCAAAATCCAAACACGCAATTAACAGGAACATGAAGGGCATGAAGCGCAAACAGCATAGGCACCCAAACATCCTGAACAATGCAGGTATGGCCAAACTTTAATGTGGGACTAAGATGTGCCATTACTGCTGGTAGAGTATTCAGATAAACAACAGAAATTGATTTTATGTGCATATTGCTAGAATGACAGCAATCCAAAAACAGGTTTTGCTTAAGACTCTTATTCATCAATAAATTTTCAGGAAAAAAATCTTGAAATAAATTCCAAATTTCATAAAAAAGCAAGTAAATTCTTGGGCAAAATTTTAACAGAACTGAGAATGAAATAACCGCCATTCTAGCACTGCACATGGACTGAATAGACAAAAATGATGGCAAAATTATGTGAATCATATTAAAAACCAAAGGTTGACAAAAGTTGTACTTCAGTTTTCAAGTGCTTCCATTAGGAGCTAATCTGCTGTTGCTATTGGTCTGCTGCTCTAACAACTGTGATTCCTTTTCAAGTTTTCTTCAACACTTAATGAAAGCACTATTGCTAATACATAGGTACACATGGTACCCTATACATACCTCCTTCTACCTCCATTTTCTTTTCATCCTGATCAAGGCTTTGTCGATTGATTTTGATTTTTCTTCTTCCTTCTTCTACCTTTACAATACGTTCTTTCTTTTTCTTTGGTTCAGGTTCAATCTTCTTTGTCTCCTGTTCATAGCTCTCATTAACTCTGTTCTCCTTGTTCATGTCCTCCTCCTCCTCATCATCAACCACCTCACCTGCTTCTCTCTCATCACCATCATCCTGGTCCTCCCTACCAAAGTCCATTACTGCTTCCAGTGCAGGAGTGGAATGGACTTGTACACCAGGGATTAGATCCTATCAAAATAGTTAACATAAGCAACTGGTGTTATTTTCTGCACCCCCTACCCCTTGCCTACAAAAGAACCACCTGAAGTAGAAAAAAATGAAATCAAAACCCTGAGTTAAATAAAAATGTAGTACATATACACTCATTTCAAAAAAGGTTTTGCAGTATCGATTGGCAATTGACAATAGGAGACCATAAGGGATGTTGGTAAATTAAACTTGAATTAATTCATTCACTTGAGACCACCATACTCACATACATTCACTTACAGAATGAAAGAGAGCATGGAAAGTTTTACCATATGGTATCAAGTGAAGCCATGAATAAATTAATTATAATTAAGAGTACTGATGTCCCTTGCGGTTTCCTGTAGTTGTAAATTGTAAATTGATGCTGCAACAACCTTTTTTGAATAAGTGTATGTGATTGAAATACACTACTACCATATACTAAGCAATTATTGGATGAGGTTGAGAATGATATCATAAATATTATCAAGAGCAAGGTCTATGTTATCTGCTGAAGAAAATTTATGAAACTCTTATCTTTTAGGTTTATGAATCTATTTTCAAGCATGCGTCCAACACTTAAACTTTGAACTTGACATGATAAATCCCATATCTGCAAATTTTTCTGCAGATATCACAAATTAGCTGTAGGCTCTAGGCCAATCAGAATTGAGATAATTTGTATGTGGATGTGATGTGCCAAACAGTAACCAAGTATGAGCAATGTTGAGGGATCTTTATTGATCTTGCTGGCTGTAGTCAGAAATATACTTCAAAAAATTACATACAGTGCATTCTACAGCATGTTCTATACAATGGTGGAGCTATGCAGCTTGATTTTCAATATTCTTGACACTGTTATAATGAATACAATTCTTACTTTAAGTGAATCTGTACTGATTGGCTTAGAGGTCTTGGAGGATGAGCCCCATCTTCTCTTCCTTGTTCCTTCAGCTGCTGGGGTGACAGGCTGGGATCCTGCTGCTAATGAAACAGAATCCAAATATTGCTAGTTATCAAATAATATCATGGCCAATATGTTGGTGGAATTTAACAAAACTTTCTTTGCTGGTAAAATAAACTGGTGAGCAACATTTTGGTAGCATTTGGTACAAAATTATTTTAGCCTGCTATTAGTAATATCAACAAACATGGTATTTGCTTTTCATTATTTTATGTGCTTAAAAGCTGTATAAAATCTACTTTTTACTGTAATATACTCACAAGGAATGGAAATTTTTCTTTTCTTGGTAATAAGAGGAGTCCTTGTCTTCTGTAAATAAATAAATGTAATCATTGAATATTGAAGAAAAAGGAGTTTTTACACTGAGTAGCAAGAATAGAGGATATTACATGGGCATGCAGAGATACAAATCTTATCTTAGAGTGTTGATGATCTCTCTCATGAGTGAGAGATAATTAACACAAGATAAAATTCGTATCTCCAAGTGACCATGTAATGTTCTGTTTTTATAAATATCGATGAAATATTCAGGATCAGGGAAGAATTTTAAGGCCATTTGTGATTGGTTGATACAAGGGTAGTCATGGCAACAGTGATATCTTCACATGTGAAGGATAAAAATGATATCTTCACTGTGTACGAAGTTTTGGAAACAGGAGAAATGGTGGTATTTCATTGATATCTATATAATAAAACTAAATATTTCACAATTCATGTAGATCAAAAAACGTTTTTAAGCAGATAAAATATTTGGTTGATACTCTTACTTTTTCCACTGCCTTTGGTTCTTCTGCAACAGCTTTCTCTTCCTCAGTTGGTTCAATAATGAATCCAGGCTCACTACCCAAAATTACTGTTTCGTCTTTGATCTCCTTGTTATCTTCATTGCTGCTAGCATCCACTTCACCTTCTTCAAGACTGCCTGATTCAGATGGACTTTTTTCAGGCTTATCTCCTAATTCCACAACACTTGGTTCCTTTGGACTCTGGTTATCCTTTGCTTCAGCTCTGTAAATTTCCTCTTCTCCTTCCTTTGTACTTCCATCCATCTTTTCATCCTCACTACCAGACACAGATTTACCCTTGTCAATATTTTCTTCTATATTGGCTGTGTCTACCTTTGCTTCAATCTCTTCTCCTTCCATTGGACTTTTGTCACCTTCCTCAGCCTCATCACCTTCCCTTGGACTTTCATCCATCTTTTCATCCTCACTACCAGACACAGATCTACCCTTGTTAATATTTTCCTCCGATTCTTGTTCGCTGACTTTTTCAGGGGTTGGTTCTTCTGGAGCCTCTTGGTTTAGTGCACTTTGTTCTGGTGCTGGAGATGGTTCCTCACTCCTATCTGTGGATGACGCTGCAGAAGATGACTCATCCTCTTTGGCATCTTGAGGAGCAGGTGATGCTTCAGCACTCTTTTCTGCTGCCATTGGTGAGGGTTGACTTGAACTGTCTCTGCTAGTACTTTCAGATTTTCCTTGTTGTTCTGTTGGTTGAGCAGGAGAACTTTGCTCAGGTTCATCAATAATAGTTGAAGAAGAAGAAGATTCTACCTCAGGAGATTGCTCTCTGAAAGAATCAGATTCTGTACCTTCTGGTAAGGCTGACTCCTAAAAAGAATGCAAAAATGTATTAATCAACTTTCTTTAAAAAACTATTTACAGCATAAAAAAGGAGTAGAAATAGCAGTAATGAGCAGTTGCATCGGTAGTAGTTGTAGTCTATTGCACTAATACATGTAATGTTTAAACTTTTTAAATTTTCTTTACTAATTTCCTTTTACTTGAAGGTAGGGGGATCCTGGTGCTAGGGACAAGTACATTATAATTTGTTTTCTTTTCTCATGCTACATCAAAAATGGAGTTACATTGTAGTCTTAGCAATATGGCCAACTTACAGTACCTTCATTCAAATGAAGTCATACGAAAAAGCAAATGAGGCATATTTGGCCTCCATCCATTAACTTTACAGTAGTCTGAGTTAAAAATGTTATTACAGGAGCCAAAAGCCTAAAACTCTGTATAGTATACTTTTTAGAGTTAGTTATACAGGGCTATATTCATTTTAAATTAGATGTCCCTCTTTAAATATAAACAAATGTAAAGTAAGTATTATAAATAAAAAGAGAGCATGTGCATGTATATAAAAACCTGTTGTATCCCTTGAGCTTCCAATGGAGGAACAGGTTCCTGCCTCGACATCTCCTTGGATACCTGTGGTGGTAGACCCTGCTGCTGTACCATGTTTTGGTTTAATTGCTGGGAAGTAAACACTTGCTGTTGGACCTGTGAACCTAACTGCTGTGACTGGCACTGCTGCATGAACTGCAGTATAGGGTCTTGCTGTCCTTGTTGGAATTGCTGTTGCTGCTGCAGTTGCTGAGGTGATTGTTGATTCACTTGCTGATAAAATGGGTCTTGAAGAAAATTTTGTTGGTGCTGCATTTGTTGTTGTTGCTTGATATGTGGATGATGTAAAGCAGTAGTATGACTGGGTACTTGTTGATGTAATAATTGTTGTTGGGTATGGTTTTGTGGTGACTGTGAATGAAAAGCAGGCTCCTCAGATGGTGATTGGAAACCCTGTGGTTGTCCTTGCTGTCCAGACTGCTGAAAGAAAGGCACCTGTTGCTGAGTCCTTTGAGGTGACAGTATTTCTGTACCCTGTTGTTGTCCTAATTGCTTGAAAGGTACGCTTTGGTGCTGACCAGGAAACTGGTGTTGAGGTAACTGCTGAAACTGCTGATTGTGATACAATTGTGACTGTTGCTGTATGGCTTGTGGTTGGATTGTTTGCTGTGCATCTAAAGGTTGTTCATGGAATGTGGCCTGTTGCTGAGCCACTGACTGTAAGTGAGGTTGCTGATGAATTGTTTGTGGAGCTGGAGTTTGTTGAGCAGGATGATGTTGTGGTTTTTCATACAGCTCTTTAAAGAGATACTGAAAAGGATAAAAATTTACAGTCACTGCCCATGCAATACTTGAAAATGTAAAATCTTGAACTGTATGACCCCAATTATGATTTTGAAAACACCTCCCCTAAACAGCAACACTCCCCCTTTAGCTATAGCTAATGAACAATCCTCAATAATCTGAAATGTTATGTTTGCAATACAGTTACACAGTAATGATGTTTCTCATGCAATGGCCATGTTCACTGAAACAATACATTTTTGCCTGTTGAGCCTCGCATTCAAGCACTTCAGAACAAGTTTAGACAGGCATGAATAAAGGTTTTAATTCTTATGTGAATAAATATGGTTGCCAAATGAGAAAGGTCCATTCCAAGATAGACCATCGAGGAATAAAGAACTCAGAAAAAATCTGAGCTCTAGATGGGATTCAAACCCACATTCAACCTAGGAAACAGAGGGTCGTGAATTCCATCTAGAGCTCAGATTTTGTTTGAGTTCATTATTCCTTGATAAGTACCATAGACCAGTCTATCTTGGAATTTCACAATTAGTTCAGTGGTATTAGGCCTCACTCAAACTTGATCCATTATTACTACCCTCTATGCTACTGAAAGATAACTTCATATATTACAATTACACAGCACAGTCACAAATCATGTTATGACAAGCAAAAACTGTTGCTTTTACCATTACCTTGTAGCATCTAAATTCAGAACTAATCAAAAAGTGACACCTTATGACATACAGATTTATAAGCTTAATACATGTGAGCTTAGTTGAATAGTTGACCAGTTAAAGATTAAATAAGCTGAAATGAAGAAAATGTGTACTTTCAAGAGGGACAAAAACCAAGACTTCTTTAAAAAACCTTATGAATCCTTAAAAGGCTCCCTGCTGAGGCGTTCAATATGGAGACCAAGGAAGGAAGACAACGAAAAGACACGATATAGCACAGAACTCAATTTTTAATGCCATGGAAGGTGAAACACAGATCACATGTTCATAAGTGTACCATAGCAATGCATGTAAAACCCAATTTATTATCTTTTTCTCGTAATATTACCATTTCCAACCCCTTTTTACCTTCATTTTTGGGAGGTGCTACACGAGGAAGTGAAACAACAAGACCGAACGAACGAAATACGTTCACAGGTTTATTGTTTACGCAGACGTTTAAAATTTCTCACTTCAACCGGTACCAAAAAGTCGAACTTTTGGACACTTGAAAGAGTCGTACATACCTCACTAAGCCGCTCAATGAGAACCGCCTTATTCCCGCTCTTCTTCAAGCCTCTTTTCTCCAGCTCCTGCTTGAGTTCATCGTTTTTTAGCTGGGCTAATTTCCTACCACCAATCATAAATTCATCTCCGATCTCCGCCATCTTGAATGCCCACGCGCGTGCTGGGACATCCGGGCATCCGATCATACTAACGGAACTTCTGATTGGCTCCTGATTGCAGCTGTGAGAACTATCCAATCAGAGCTATCAATAGAATGGGATTTCTCGTCCAGTGATGCTTTTCGGGCGCCTAGTAAACATGCGTGACAACATGGCGGCCAAGACGGCAGAGAAACGAAGTGGACTCTCGATGAATATTTTATTGCTTTCGTTTTTCGGCTTTTAGCTTGCATGCTGGCTAAAAATGGCGGAAGGGGTTTCCGCGAGTATGTCATTGGTGCTGAGAATGGTTGGGGATGCTATAGCGCTTGATTCTCAGAACCGCAAAAAGGTACTTCAAAGGGAAAGAACTTTGAGTCTTAATTAGTTATGGTTGAAGCGTTTTTCATTTTCCCTCTTTTTCTACTTCCCCTCCTCCTTTTTATAATTTCCATTGGTTCATTGCTTTCCCCTAATTTGTTTTTTATTGTTTTTACTAGGAGGCGTATTGTCAATACCTCAGCTGTTGCATCTACATTTCTCAGATACTGAAAGACGATGCATGGGACAAAGGTGATGATACAACTTCATAAAGTTTACGAAATAGTTTGTCTGTAAAAAAGAATTAAATTTGTAGATGTTAATCCCTAACTGTCTTAACCTAAACTAAATTGAATATATAAGGTGAATTACACAGTTAAAATTCGTCTCGCATGGACCACTTGCGAAGGACCTTCTTTCAGATTAGTTTTTGAAGTTGTTTCTTGATATAGAATTTGAGTGCTCTCGCATAAATATCCGAGAAGTTAGGAGGTTTATTGTGGGAAAAACAGGGACGGCAGAGCAATTCTGAAAGTGGGGGGGCTAGCTTAGTAAATCCTTACCGCTTGATAGTAGAGCATGTATGTCATTCTCTTAAAAAGTGGGGGGGCTAAAGCCCCCCCAGTCCCCCCATCTCCGCCGTCCATGAAAAAGAAAGCCAAGGCCTGTCCAGCCTTGTTTTCAGTTTTTTATAAAAATTTTTAAAAAAATGTGATAACCTGAAAACAAGGTTTTAAAATTAAACCTTATTTCATACTTGACACAGTTTTCTTTGTTATTCATTGGGTTGTATCTGTGATACATCCCAATGAATATGTTAATGAGAGATGTATCTAGTTATTGACTAGATGCATCTAGTTATTGACTAGATGTATCTAGTGAATAACTAGATACATCCCTTGAATTTGTAATGAGGAGTTCATTACAAACTCAACATATCCGAGACAGGATTGCAAAGCATGTCCCAGCAAAAGACCACTTATTTAGCAGTCTATTGGTGAGACCTCAGCTTATTGTCAACCCTGCCCTCCCAGTTCAAAAGTTTGCAAGCCCAAGAGTCATCAGGTGATCTCTTTGCATCCCATCCTCCGTGTGGGATGAGTCAAAGCATTCACTCTGACGTTATTATCATCTACGCATGCTCTTGTTGAAAAAGACAATGTATGAATATGTAAATATTATCGCACTGTTTTCTCTCAAAAATTGCCGTGTTGTGAAAACCTTTTCAAGTATGAAATAAGACACTTAAATACCCCAAACGTCGGCAATAAGCCTATACAGCCCTCGGGATGTATATGGCTTATTGCCTCTGTTCTTGGTATTTAACTCTCACTTAATTATGAAACTCAGTGTCAAATATTTTTAAAATTGTGTGAGAAATGATATTGAACTGCGGTGAAATAGAAGTTTTAAATGATGATCGTCGCAGTGAAATGTATTCAATCTAAGCGATTGAAATAAATGAATACCCGAAAAAATTTCGGGCTTC